>JAVTVY010005640.1:0-38597 GCA_036873755.1 Hanleya hanleyi | reverse complement strand
AGCAATCGAGCTCTTCCGGGCGAGAGACCCACTGGTGTTCACCCCGACCCACCGCCTCGCGAAGGAGATGAGAGGCAGAGGCGTCAAAGCCCAGACCTACCACAGCTTCTTCCGGTGGAGCGGCCAGAATGACTGGACGCCCGGCCGCATGGGCCAAAAGTTCATCCCACGTGTCATCATCTGGGACGAGGTCTGCACTGTGCCCAGGCCTATCCTCGAGATGTTCTTGGATTGGCTAGAGCAGCGTGGGGTCCAGGTCGTCTGCTGCGGTGATCAGGGCCAGCCTCCACCAATCGCTGGAGAGATGCCCCATAACTGGCTGCGACAAGAGGCAGACTACTACGAAGAGATCGCAGCAGACCATAGGGCGAAATACGATGTCCTCAAAGCCCTAAAAAATCGCATCCGCCTCAAGACTGACAAGGTCCAGTGCCAGGAGATGCGAAAGGCACTCCCGTGTTGCCTAGGGTGGGACCGGTTTGTGGAGCGGTGGAGGCCTGAGGACCTTATCCTAACCAGCCGCCAGACGGTCCGAGACCGGGCTCAGGAGCTGTTGCTCCAGAGACACACGGAAAAATTCCCAGAAGCCCCTGTACCGCTGCTATACCACCCCAAAGACAGCAGGAAACAAAATATCATGGTCACCATACCAGGCACAGATCGAAAAGAAGAGCTCGTCCTCAATGACGTCGAATATGTCACAAAGGAGGCTGTGGAGGGGGCGATAAAATCTGATGACTGGCGCCTCGGCTATGCGCTGACAGTACATTCGTCCCAGGGTCTCACCATTTATGACCCACAAAAGGTCTGGATCATCGACGACTATCTCCAGTGGTCCAACCTAGTATACCTGGCCGTGTCCCGTGTGGAGTATATGCACCAAATAGAACGGGTAACCTGTCCACCAGTAAAGGGTACTGAGGTCAGGCAACCCACAGAGCACGACATCAGGAAGGCCATCCAGAAGAAGCTTGTGTCCTACAAGCGCCAGGACCAGGCTAAAAGCCATGATTTCAATCTCAAGGTGGACTACGTCCTGCGGCTCAAAGAGAGCCAAGAGAATCGCTGCGCTGCGTGTAATATCGAGATGCTGTGGGCCTACGAACCCAAGGACACGCAGCAGTTCAGTGTAGACAGGCTGAATAACAGCAAGGGGCACTGCAAGGGAAATGTGCGCCTCTGTTGCCTAGAGTGCAACCGAAAACGAGGGGGTGCGGTACTCAGCGACTTAGAACGCCATCCGGCGGCAGCTGAGTATCAGGAGGCACTGCAAGGAGCTCTTCCCGGACAAACCCACGAGCAGGACCATCTCGCAGATAATACAGGACAGGCTCATCAGGCTTGGTGATCGAGCGTCCAAGCCGGTACACCTGGAGGGACCACACTGGATCAGTCGCGCGGCGTCTTCCACCCTCCAGCTCGCCATCCTGGTATAGGTACCGAACACCAACACCAGAGGGAAGCTTTTCCTCTTTGAGACCGATGGGGCGACCAGCAACAACAGAAGAAGGTTTTTGTGTCACAGCCACAAGCTTGATGGCATCCTTAGGCTTCTTACCGGTGAGGCGGGTCACTTCTCCGTTCAGGGCCCTAACGACAGCAGGCAGTCGAGCCACCCACTCCGTTGAACGCGCCCCCGACGGAAGTCGCATCTCCTGGGCGTATTGGTGCCCAAACAACCGCTCAGCCAGGGTCCGGTTAAAGCGCTCCACGATCCCCTGGTCCCGATCAATGTCCACACGACCGCGTCTGACAGAAACGTCATGCTTGGCCAGTAGCTGGCTCACCGCGCCCATAAACTCGCGCCCAGGGTCAACCTGAAGAAGCTTCGGCCAGCTAAGAGGGCTCCGCTTGTAGATGCGGGAGAGAGCGTCAGCGACCTCTTTGGCTTCTTTTGTGGCCAGAGGCTCGGCCTCCTTGTAGCGCGATGCCACATCTACAAGCGTGAGCGCATACTTGTAGGTTTTGCGACCACGGGGGAAGCGGTCGTGTGGTAGAAAGAGCAGGTCGGCTTGATGAACCTCGTTCGGCATCTTCACACCAAAACGCGGGCGTGGAACATGGCGAGGGCGCGGAAGATAAATCTGCCAAATGGCCTGCTTCTTGAGCCATATTCGGGCCATATCTTCGGAGACCCTGGCTGCTGCGGCGAGGTTCTTGATAGCCGCTAGCCCCTTCCAGTAACCGCTCGGGCTGTAGTAGTGCCCCGCGAGGCGTCGGGAAAGCTTTTTCGTTTCACGACCCATTGTAGCTGCTGTCGTGCCGACATTCCAAGAGGTGTAAGTCTCTAATATTGGGCTACTTTATAGGCTACGAGCCCCGTCACGCCCATTCCTAGAATGACAAAGGCGATCTCCCGGTCTTTTTGGTTACCTGAAGGTACGTACACGTCTGAAAGACGTGGCTCTGGGCCGAGAGGGTCAAGTATTTTGCCCGTGACTTGTGAGTACTCGCGGATTGCGGCATCGACGTCATGGAATGTGCGAACGGCGTGTCCCTGTCGTCGGAGCTCTTCGTTTATCCAGTCAAGCCTTTCGGTTCGCTTTTTTGTCCATGCATCCCGTGTAGCCTGGAGCTGTTCTATAGCCTTGTCATGACGTTTCCGCTCTTCGTCAAGACCCGAACTTCGAAACTTTGAAAAGAGGTAATTCGACCCACTGAAGGCAAGAGCATTGACCAGAGCTCCACCCACTAGCAAGGCAATCGAGGCCATGTTTTATACGCTGTTCCGGTGCGGCTACTGTTGTTACTTCATTATTGCATACGGAAAGGATCCTTTAAATGCTCGGCCCCCGTAGCTTCGGTCGGGACGACTGGCGTCAGGCGCGCTGCCGCTCGACGATCGATTGGTTCTCTCACAAGCGGCGATCCTGAAAGTGCACGCGAGCGCAACCTGTATCCCACGAGCAGAGCCCCTGCAATTCCTAGACTGCATAGTATATAAGGAGCCCACTGTGGTCCAGCACTCCGTGCGTTTTCGACGGTCGGTTCGGTGTTGGTGGTGGTCATCTCGGCAGCCTGTGCCATCCCTGTGGGAGCAAGACGTTCCTTGATCTCCTTGAGCTCCATCTTCAGTCGTTCTTGGTTGGCCTTTCGCGCGGCAGCGCCCTTTCGTCCCGCTTCCACCTTTTTAGGGTTCTTTTCATCAGGCGCTGTCCCTTCCTGACTGAGGGTCTGTCGAGTCACTCTCACCGGTGGCTGATTCGCTTGTGGTTCCAGTACCTCCGTCATCATCGAACGTAGACGCATATGTCCGGGGGCATGTGTGTCCAAATTGGCAGTGTTTAACAGTGGTAAGGAATGTGGTCAGGGGTGCTAAGAGCATTCCAAAGCGGTGGTATAGCTGACAGGTAGCATTGCTTAGCGCATGCTCAACGAAGGGATCATCTTCTAGGTCAGCAACGAGCTTTGACTGATTTTCAGATGGAATGGGGAGCAAAGAGCTGGCTGCCATGGCATAGAGCTGAAGTGCAGCTGTCCCCAAGGTCTTGGTCATCTTAGCTCCCAAGCGCGCTTCATAGCGAGCATACAGCTTGTCAACTTCTCCATCGTCCAGGCTTTCGACCTGGTTCGGTGTAATGACCCTCCCCATGTACTCCTTGGCCTGTCCTCCGGCGGCCAATGCTGCTAGTCTTTCGCGTTTACTAGCAATAGTCATCCCGTCGGCTCCTACGGAGCTAGATCGAGACCTTGCGGCTCCGGCTGCCGCGCCGTCGTGGCAACTAGATGTAGCCGCCTTGGCTGCACGACCGCCGGCCTCTTCTTCCAACAGCTCGTCAATAATCTCATCGCAATCCATGTTTGCTACGTGCGTGGCCCGTATCACTTGCGCGTACCGCTGGCAAAGGTTCATACTATGACTTACGTATCTCTTCAATTTCGTATATTCGTAGATGATATACACGAAGGCTCCGAGAGTAAGAATCTGGCAAAGCAGTAGCACTTCCCACATTTACGGCCTAAACAACAACCATATATGCAGTCGGCTGGTCAGTTTTTAACAGGAGTTTTGCATGTTTTGTCTCTGCCAGCAGCGCCCTAGTTTTGAGTCGCTCATCTCTTGTTGGAATAACATCGTTCTCGCGGAGGCACTCTTCAAAAGAATCGCGGTCCTTACAGTGAAAAAGGGCGCACCATCGCGTCTGCTCTCGTAGATCCTTCAAGACCGAGTTGTACTTCTGGGTCAGCACCCAAACGCTCTGCTCTGTGTGGCGGCCACTGAAGGCTAGCTCAGACAGCCTGTCTTTCTTTTTGGTTAGAGCCTTGCTTGCGGCACAGTCATCAATGATGTACAAAGTGTGTTCTCTGGCAAATAGGCGATAGAATGCTCGCAGATAGTCGTGGAGACGCTCGCCGGGGTCGACTATGTAGATCTCTGGGTCAGCCCAGACCCAATGTCGGGATAGGTAGGTGCTGTTGTAGCGAATCGTGGGACAAAGGATGACGATGTGCTCAAAGACACCACAGAAGTGGCCTTCGAGCAGGTCAAGGGCGAAAACCGTCTTACCACACCCTGTCTGGCCACATATAATAGCGGAGTGGGGGTCTTTGGGAAGCAGCGGGGCTCCGCCATTAATAGAGCACTTCTTTGAGTCGGCCATCCTCGATATTCATTTGTGCATCCATGACGATGTACAGATAAACGTTCAATACGCCGGCCGGCTCTGCTTCCTTTGTGATCTGGATTGTGATGCCCTCGCTGGCATTCACCACTCTTCGGCCGCTCCCATGTAGTCAGTCATCGTCCGTGACTCGCAGATCCAGCCACAGTGCATATTTTGCGGTCAGGAACTCCCCCAGGGAGACGTCTGCCAGATCCAGGTCTTTTGCGGCCATTGCAACCTCGAATTGACGTTTACTACCCGCTGCGAATTCTTTCTTGGTCTCATCCCACAGCTGGTGCGCTCTCAGTCCTTGACTGTACAACTGATTCGGCACCCCTCGATGCACACCTCTACCTTCGTGATGAGCGGATTATAGAAGTCCTCAGTGTCGCGCTTCCAGGGGACAGGTTCTTCGAACAGCATAAGAATGCCCTTCATGCTGCGAGCGGGCACGTTCAGGTTGATGTTCCAGAGAGTGTCAGACTTGTTACGTGTCAGTTTGCGGTGGCGGAGCACCTTGTCGTAGAGGATGGCTAGGCGTCCTGCATACTGGGTTCGGATCAATCTAGCGAGATCATTCTGCGTGACCTTTTCGAACTCCAGGCAGACGTTTTCAATATTGTAACTGGCGGCTTCATCATCCTCTGCGACGATCACGCGACTGTAGTCGTTGAATGTCAGTTCGTATTCCAGACGATCACCAAGCGCACTTTGGTAGAAAGGCATGTGGCCGTCCAGCAACTCGAAGTCAAGCGGGACAAAGAAGCGGTTGCCGTATGCCCGCGCTATGGCTTTATCTGTTTTCTTGTTTTCAGCATTCCCGGCACCAACCCGAAGCTTTGTCGTGTTCTGGGTTTTGCCAGTATCTATACCCTGGTAGGCTGCATTATTGCGCTCTTTGGCTGTTTTCCACAGGTCGCGATAGCAGTAGTATACGTCGGAGTCGTCAATGCTCATAACCTCATTGCCGCTGATTTTGATTGTTGTCTTCTTTATGATTGCGCGGCCCAAATTCTGAACCACGGTTCGATTCACGTCGGATGATTTCAGTTCGATGTTGAAGGCGAGGCGGGCGGTCCCCGGAACGATAACATCGTTCGTTCCGAGATTGGGAAAGCGCACCAGTAGCTGTTGGTTCTGATCGATAGTGCTGGGGTTGTTTGTGATCACAACTGCCTGGCGAACCCCCTTGATCCCAAGTGGCTCGCGAAGTCTGCGGTAGGGATTAAGCTTGCGACCGTATTGTGAAGAAGCCATCCTGTTGAAGTGATAAGCTGTGTCTATTCAATATGGCGGACTATTCAATATGGCGGACTATGATTTTGATACCGGCCATCTCGACGAGACAGAAACGAGGGACGAGGAAACGGACGATGTCGATTTGTCAACAGACAGAGTGGGCCCTTCGGTCGCGCAAGCGCAGGAACGTGAGCGCCCTGTCTCTCTCCAGCGAGAGATGGTCCAGACAGCTGTCGATGACTACCACAACTACTACCAGGCAGAGAAGGGGGTTACTCCCAACCTAGGTAGGGATTACTCGAGGTTTGAAGTCACGACTGACGGGAAGCTGCGCCTTGTGACTTACCCCAACTTGGACTTAATTAACCAGAGTACAGGCCGACCTCTCTCCCTGTCCACGGTAGCTGGGAAGCGTGGCGGTATCAACGGGATTCGGGATGAACTAGGGTTTACAGACTGGCGCCGTAAGGCATCGGAAAAGCTGCCCCCTCAGGCTGTGGTAGCTCTACAAACAGCGAGCGAAGAACTTGGTGGGGCTGCAGCGGCGGTCGAAAGCGTTGAACTCCAGGACCTCGACGGAAGAGCCAAGGTAGCCACAGACGCTGTTCAGAAAATGGAAACGGCCTTCACGGACGCGCAAATCGATGAAGTCCTCGGCACCATGAGCGACCCCCCTTTAAATCTCCGAGAGCTGCGTGGGCTTGACAAAGCCCTCCAGACCATTCGGGGTGAGCTCACCAACAACCTGGCCAAGCTGTCAGCATTGGATGACCGCATTGCTCTCGAGGAAGGAAAACTGAATGAGACTGACGCAGATGACGCAGACTCTCGAAGGCGCGTCGCGGAGCGTGTTCGAGAACTAAAGGATGAGCGGGCCGCCCGCCTTGAGGCTGCAACTACCAGTCGGGAGGCTCTTCGCTCACAGATTAACAGAATCCGTGAGACGATAAACCGCGTCCTGAACGAAGACACTACCCTGGCTGAGCGACTTCGCACATTGTTCAGAGAGCAGGGGGTAACCATTGTTAGCATCCTCACTGCGCTGGGCTTAGCCGTGTCCACGCTAGTGCTTGCTTTGACGGGCGGGGGCACCCCGGCCCCAACACCGACTCCTTCCAAGCCAGGCGTTCCGACGAGCGGGACTGTAAAAGAGTGGGTCAAGAAACACCTACACGCCCTCGGCCGAATCCTCGCAAAGCTTGCCGGAAAAGCCGCGGCGGCGCTGCCCGGCATAATTGGGAGCATTGTTTCCTGGCTTCTTAGCCTTATGGTGAAAACTGCTGGATGGCTTGCAGAGAATATGTTGTCCTTGGTTGTTGCGGCTGCGGGGGGGCTGCTTTATGTGGTGACTCGCGCCTGGCTAACGAAATAGCCAAATGGTCACCAGCCCAGCTACGATGATTGCGGTCTTTTCGTCGTCGTGTTGACTAGCTGGGACCGTGGAGGCAGCGACAAGCTATGTGACGGGGACTCAGTGAGACTTGACACACCGGTTTTGCATTTTTTGACCCCCGGCATAGATTAACTCGCCCCCCCACCATTTTTTTTGGTATGCTCCCCCCTGGGTTTTTTTTGTCCTGATAATCTCTGTCAAAAAATCTGCTCTCTGAACAGATTCCACAAAAAAAGTCCGACACCCTAGAAGTCCTCTAGGCACCCCCACGCCATCTGCTGTTCCCCCAGCCTGTTCAAGTCATGCAATAATCACTTTCACCAGTGATGAACCACAGTTTGTTACGATACCACATCCCTTGATATGAAGGATCGAGCGATACCATTTCATCGTCTACAATATGGCGTTCTTCTTCTTGTCCACGAGCCTTCAATCGACGACGAGTATCCTGATTAGGTCTCTGCTTCTTCTTCTTCTTCTTCTTTTTCTCTTCTCCCCACTTCATCGTATCTCTGGTATCCCCATCGATTCTGTATGTTTAATAGGTGGTTGCGGCGTAGAGCCTGGGCCGGCAAGGGTTGTGGGCCGTCCCGAGGCTCTACAGAGTATGCGCCCAGCATCCGCGGCAGAGTCCCCCCCCGCTCCCCCTCCCTGTGCTCCCCCCCTTACCTACTCCCCGCTCCCCCACACCTCCCCCACAAATTAGTCCACTCACCCTCCCTGCTGCTTGGCTGATTAAAGTTTGTCAACAATGGAGGTGACTTAATTTTGATAGGGGGATTGAATTATTGGAGGGACTGATGAAGTGCAAATGTTTTACATAAATTATTTCAAGGAGATTTATTCTACATTTGTCACAAACAGGAAGAAACCCAATTTATTACAACATGTCAGAGAACTTACTAAATCATACAGGTCCCTAAACTTGGCTTTGGTCTGCATCCTCTGTTGGTAGTTTCTTTTCACCAAAGTTTTGATTATAATCTCGTCAGGCTTGTCTGCAACGATACAGTCAAATACATCGAAGATATGAACAGGAACACTGTTACATAACAGTCTTGCTCTTCAAATTTCAACAGATGACTACGCTTCACTCTAAATTCCAGTATTCCTCCTATGGGCATTTTTAGCACCCAACCATCTGCTTACACACACACCTATTCAGAGATAATGCATTTTTGATCCAATGCAAAAGCAAGAGACATAACATGGCCAGTTAGCTGTATTCAACATCTACCTCTCATGTTCCTATACCCTGATAGCCGTATTCAATACCTACTGCTCTGCACAATTAACCTGATTAGCTATATTTCTCACTTACCCATCTGTCAGTGTCTGTTTAAACACCCTGATTAGCTATACTCAACACCTACCTGTCTGTTTACACATCCTGATTAACTGTATTCAATAGCTATTTATCTGTTTGCAAAACCCATTAGATGTCCTCAATATATACCCATCTGTCGCACCCCCTGATTAGCTGCACTCAAAACCTACTCATCTGTTTACACACCCTGATTAGCTGTGCTCAACACCTACCCATCTGTTGCACACCCTGATTAGCTGTACTCAACACCTACCCATCTGTTTACACACCCTGATTAGTTGTACTCAACACCTACCCATCTGTTAACACACCCTGATTAGCTGTACTCCACACCTACCCATCTGTTTACACACCCTGATTAGCTGTACTCAACACCTGCCCATCTGTTTACACACCCTGATTAGTTGTACTCAACACCTACCCATCTGTTTACACACCCTGATTAGCTGTACTCAGTACCTACCCATCTGTTTATACACCCTGATTAGCTGTACTCAACACCTGCCCATCTGTTTACACACCCTGATTAGTTGTACTCAACACCTGCCCATCTGTTTACACACCCTGATTAGCTGTATCATACTCAATGCCTACCCATCTGTTTACACACCCTGATAAGCTGTACTCAACACCCTCCCATCTGTTTACACACCCTGATTAGTTGTACTCGATACACTCAACACCCTCCCATCTGTTTACACACCCTGATTAGCTGTACTCGATACCTACCCATCTGTTTACACACCCGGAACAGCTGTTTAGCATCAGATTCTGCCAAAGTAGTACCCCCCTCTCTCTGGAAAACAAAACATCAACAGAATATACATACAGTTACATGCACAGTAAATCTCCTAATAATCCACCCTATTAAAATTCAATCAGTTATTCTAATAAATTTGATCACCCTCTACAATCATTAAATAACAAAGAAATAATGGATTGCCTGTATGATTTTGGACCAGTTTGTCAACTGTAATAAACAATCTCTGCCTGTTTGTCTACTAATAGTACATATATGTAAATAGTTCACATGTTTCCAATTACTAGTACTATGTAAAGTACAAAACCTTAAACTAAGTTACATGTATATACATTTGTTTAACTTAATTTAAATGATAAAAGTACATCAGTAGGAAACATGAGCAGTGTGACTAACGTCACAGGACCTACGAAGTAGGGTAGCATTAGGACTCCGACGCGAACTGAACTCTTGGAAATCCCCACCCTCAGTTGAAATCCTGCCTATATTAAGATGGGCACTGCCCAAGTCAGAATCACCAGTGATTTTCATCAAAAATCACCAGAAAATTTCATCAAAAGTAGGTCAGCTCAGAACTTGTTGGTAACAGTCTCCTAATGCGCCTTCATTCCAAAAATAAATAACGATCGCCGATTCAATTTTACAATTTTTTAACTAAAGGAAACAGATTGAATAATGAAAAGTTCAGTAGATTACAGGCTTTACGTGTGAAAATACATTTACATCTCTTTAATGGTTCAGTGCCCTTGTCCAGGACCAAAACAACTTTTTGAATCGCATTATTTTCCCAACAATACAACAAATTCTTACATATAGTCCTATAGTAGAAAGGTAGCATTTATGTAGTTTACGGTAATTCAACTCAAGACCAACACCTTCTCGGTACAAGATAATAATGATTCTATGTCATTCTCCTGCGCATGACCGGTACAAAGGCGAATAAATAGCATCTCTACATCACGTTGTTATCTAGATATATGAGACAACACATTTTGGGTATCGGCAATCTGATGAATGTAGAATTTGAGGGTTGTACTTAGCATCTTAAATACAGCCTCTTAATACTGATTACATATCTGTTTAATTTCGTTTCCCATAATGTAGCAGTTAATCAAAACATGTGTGTATATAGCAAAAGTGTGTGTCTCAAGTTAACGGCAGCTGTTCAAATGTCCCCTGGAACGGTAATAAATTAATAAAGACGTCAACATGTGAACTCATAGAATCTGCACTGTCAATGGTTTAATGTAATACCGGTACCATCTGTTGTGATATTTTTTTAACTCCCAGACAGATCTGTTTATTTTTGTCTCCCCTGCTCTGACCTCTAAGAACAATTTAATTATTACACCATGGCAGTATTAACTGCATTCTCGAATCCCAAGCCTATCAGACTGTTAGTTCTGATCTGTTTATAGGCCTATTGGGGGTGACACAGCTACACTGCTGTGACCTCTAGCTCTCAAAACAATTACGGATGGCATATCCCACCAGGTTTTGTACTGTGTTATATATACAGTGAAACATACAGCCAAGTGTTCCCTATGGGCATGACAGTGCACTCGCTGAGCCATCAATAAATAATAAAAAAAATAATTATAAATCAAATTTTCGTCAGAATTCGGTCCGCTCAGAACTTGCTCGTAACAATGCCCTAATGCACTTTCATGCCAAAATCAAGGTTCTAATGTCAATGGTTTTGCGATCTGTAGCCTACTTCGTAGGAATATGAATCTGTTTTTTTTCCTTACATGAATATGGCAAAATGGGAGAGATACATAATATGTTTTGTAGAAATTTGGATTCGACATACATGTTTCAATAATGTATTAAAACGAATAAATGATACATACATGTAATTCCAAAAAAACACATGTAATAAGAAAATACAAACTGGTCAGTTCCATGATACATGACCATGTAGCAATGCCTGAGACTGGAAAACCAAGTTACCAAGGGGTTTTCATGTGGATATATACACATAAATTTATGCAAAATTATTTCGAACCAACATGTGAAATGTTTGGGAATTATTTGTTTATAATTTCATTGGAGCTGGATTTTAGGAAAGTGAGAGAATTGAACTTCACCATGGAAGTGACCATGTAAGTAAATTTATGACGAGATGTTACAATATAAAGAGAATACCAAATGGTCTATATGATGAGATATAACAATTTAAAGGGAATACCAAATAGTTCACAGTTGCAGTCCAGATCTAAATTGGTGAAAAATTCTGAAAAGAATGTTGTTTATTTCATGAAAATACTCATAACCGCTATGAAGATATAGTATGCCAAAATTTCATTTATGATGAACAATATCTCCTGTATGCAACTGAGGTTTAATGATGGCATAGTTGAATTGTTTTCTATCATAATCTCTGTCTGTATTGAATTATTTTCCCGGTATAAATCTTAATTAATTATGCATCGATTTTGAGCAAACCAACTACCACTGTTTACCAATGTAAATAATGCCGAAAGCCGTCACGGTTACCATAGCAATAGCAACTATGTTTGAACAGCTTTATTTGCGACCGCGGGCAATATCTGTCATAATCAAGATGCAATATCCGTCATACTGCAAATAGATATTGAAAATAAATCTCCTATGAAATCTTCAATTCACGTTCAAGATAACATCCTCTCATTAACATGAGAATTATAGATCAGCAACAGTTGCCATAGTAACAATTCTGGCTTGAAAATTATATTTATAAAGAAAAGTTATATCAAAATGCGTATATTTTAAGGAGTATGATGCGGCTGAAATGGACTATTAGAACGGAAGATGGAGCAAAAGAAAGAGGATTCCACCAGACATCAATCGTCTCATTTGCATGTGGAGATTTTTGTGCATTTTCTGCATCAACTTTGGCTTCCATATCTTGGAACTACTAAGAAATAAGTGCATGCAACAAACTTCATTAAATTGCATTCCTCATGACTATTTCACATGGTCATATACCCGTTTGTTATTCCCTTTAAATTCAAGAAAAGAATCACACTATACAAAACACAGTTTCATAATATTATACCTGGTACCAATGAAATGAAATCCCAGAAATCAAACCTAAGTAATAAGAGTATGATATAACCAAATGAATCAAATTAAAAAATCATGGACACTACATGTACACAAGTATACACTCGGAACAATAATGCACATAACAAATAAATCATATCAGAAATTCTAAAGAAACCCAAAATGCAGTCAAAGAAGTCCCAAAACTGAAACTACAAAACATCAAAATGAAAGGAAGACGACGGCCACACCATATACACCAACAACATCCACCATCGATAAAATAGAAATATATTAATTGCCTCAGTTTCAAGATGATTGGAATTCTTCGAGGGAGATTTTACAGCATCCATATCCCTGTTTTCTCCAGATTGTCCAGGTCCGTTGGAAATATCATCTTTTTGTTGTTCGACGTTTTCACCCTTGTCCGTTCCTGAATCTGTCGTCATTTCTTTCTTGTCTGATTGAGGGGTGTTGTTGTTGTTGTTCTCTTTTAGGTCAGACGAGTTGTCATTTTTTGGCACCTTATCATCATCTCCTGTTGAAGTGGACTGATCTTCAGCCTTCTCAGATTGTGGAGTTTTCTCATCGGCCAAGCCGTTGGTATCAGTTTCCCTCTCGATTTGATTAGATTCTTCAATCGCGTTATTATGACCTACAGGTTCAGATGAGCTGGCATTCTCTCCAGAATTGTCCGATTTGCTTGGGCCAGATTCCCCAGTTTCTGGATCCTCCCCAGCGGACACAGATCTTACAGACTTACTATCCGCACTAGCTTTTCCAGTCTCTTCATTCAACTGGCTAGAGTTCTCATCATTTTCAGTGTTGTCATGGTGACTAGCCTCACTCTCATCTTTTCTCCCAGCAGCCTTAACAACAGAGGCAGATGATTGGTTCTTTGTAGACACAGTTTTCTTGCCTTTACCCTTTTTGTTTACCCTTTCATCATTCTGAAATGGGTAGATCTTAATTAAAGAAACAATACTCACGCAGGGTCCCTTGGATGGGAGAAATTACACTGTGTTTGTTTCATGGCACAAAATATTGGCTAACACATTTTAGGTGAGAAAACAATGATTGAAAAAAATGTTCATTTCACAGGTCGACAAGATATTGAACTGGTTTCAGGTCATTATACATTTTGTTTGGTAATATCCAACATGTATTTCATGGATCATAATTATTCCTGTGAAAAAGCTGAATGCCACACCCAAAATAAAATTATCAGCGTAATTAAAAGAATTATCAATATTACCGGTTGCCATGATGTTATCTGTAGTATATATTTACTTTCCGTGAATTTTACAATTTGATATAATCTAGCAAAATGAGATGGTGGGCTGTGGGCAGATACTGATGAGCTACAGCTGAATATCGGCCCAGCAGTGAGCACATGACCTTTTGCACAGATACTTGTATGTGATGTTACACAGATGTGTAATGCGCTCTGAGCACAATTATTGTGTGACTTTACTAGCTGACGACAACAATAAGGGGGAAGAACATCAGAATGGACGAATCAGAGTGATCGCATTAAGCATTCACAATCGAACAAACTTGATGAAAAACAGATTTGAAAATGGTAGTCTAAATGTTATAGTTATAGAATGATTTGGGTTTTTTTGAAATGTTGCACTCTTTTATTGGCCTTTCATCAATGATATCGGGCATGAGGGCTCCTAATCCGCAGGTTGCTGATCATTGATGTTGGGCCAATAAGAAAGTATAAGACAGGAAAAGATCAGGTTATTGTTATATTATTGATTATCAGGCATGTCCTGAATAAATTTTTTGACATGCGTCACAACATATTTGTATAGTATGACATGCGTCATAACATATTTGTATAGTATGACATGCAATGTATAATTTGTGAACAAAAACATGCAGGGACAGGCATGACATTTCCACTTTGACAAGCACATATCAATGTCAAACAATAGAACAGCACCATATGTAATGGTGGAGAACTACAAAGCACAAGAATAGATGAAAACTTGCATCCAGGGTATTCTCTATCCTAGATAGTTCTGGTACACTTGGCAATGAATCGTGTTCATGGAAAATGCAATTGAAAGTTTCAGCCAATCAGCAAAGCAACACCCTATATAAATTGACCAATCAGATCACTTGTTTTTTTATGTCCATGGGAAGTTATCATGTGACAAAAGATTTGTATACACTGAGAATGGGTGGAACATGGTCTGCAAAATGTAGACAATATGGTTAAGGTTTCATCTTTGGCTCAAAAAGAAACCTTGATGTTGTGAAGGTGGTATACTTGCTGCTTCAGTCAGGTGAAGGAAGTTTCCAATCAGGAAGAAAGACAATTCATGCCTGGCGTTCAATAGAGCAAACAAGTTTCAGAGGAAGTTATAGTATTTCACAGAAAAATTAACAGGTCTCGGGGAATAATGGCTGTACCCTGCAAGTGATTTACGTTTTCAAAACAAATGGGATTATACATGGGGTTGAGTGTGAGGCTTAGTTTAGCAGATACATCGAGAGGATGGGGTTCAGAGCCCTACAAACCAAGAACCCATCTATGTGGGTAGTGCCCTTATTCTGCAAGTGTAGTAAGCTAACAGAATGAATGAGTGTATGGGTGGACTGTGACTTCAGGAGATCGCTAGGGTGGAGTGTGACTAGGCTTCCACACTCCTCTACTAATCATGCTCAGGTGATGTCAGTTGACAAGTGGTTGTCAAAAAAAAAATAACAACATGTCTGTTTCATGCCGGATTATTTGAAAATGTCATAATCGTGCTGCCAATTCAGTGTCCTACCCGTTGAACCGGTGAAACCTGTGTGAACCGACCATGCTAGGGACCAGATTACAGTGTCAGTTTTGACAGGGTTCTGGTTTAGCAAGGTTCAAAATACTTTACATTTAAGTACAGTGACGTCGCCAGTTCCGATCCAGTGTCACTTCCGACCCATTTCCCAAAATATTGCTTCTTGTCATAACCATGATCATGCGAAATCATAAAACATTTGGTGTATTCAAGCAAGTTGATCAACCTCTCAATCATCGTTAAATTATATTATCCATTCACTGATTTTGTTAGGAGACAGCTTTGCAGACCCACTCCATACACACAACTACATCGGTCTAAGTACAAACACCAGGACTCGCCGTTGGTCAAAAACTGTGTCGTCTGCCAGCGCTTCCGATCAAAGTTTTGATGTTTGTTTCTCACATATAATTCTCATATGGTACTATGTATCTGTCATAAATTTATTTACTGAGGTGTCTCTCTAAAGGCTACCTGCCCCATTGCTGACATCAACTGACGGACCCAGTTCCGAACCACCATCATTCATGGATGGCCAAGCTGGGTCGTACATGTACCATGGCCTGATAATGTCTTGCAAACGCAGCGCTCACTACGTAAAATCGTAACTCGAGTGCTGATTAGCATTTCTTCTCTTTAATCTGCTATTCAAAGGTAAAATAAGTAGAAGCACCGTTGATTTATCATAATTTTCTAGTGAGTATATGCTTATTAACCATCGGAGTTATTTCAGTGTTCAATATATCTTGCCGATATGATTAGCTGGACCATATCACTATCACCCCAACGCGCATTCTTTAACGTCAGATGTTCACTTATGAGATGAAGACATTCAAAACGAATTATCCAGCTAGCACCATATTTTGGCGGAAAATTTATCATGTTGACGATTACATTTGTTTATATCTGGGTCAAAGGTCAATGTCAAAACGAGACTGGATCGGAACTGGCGACAGTGGGTCGGAACTGACACATCTCATTAAGAAATGTAATTATATTTTCCCTGCAGTTCAGTTTATCCCCAGCTAAGTTAGTTTGTTAATAAAGGCTATGGACAATTGTACGGCGATCAAGATAATGAATATACCAATCAAACCCTTTCCTTCTGAAACAGATGCAAATTTCACTTTGGTGGGTCAGAACTGGCAACTCGTCTGTATTGGATAATGTCAGTATTTAGAGGTTGGTCAGTTTACCCAGGTGTCGGTATTCACAGGTTACACTGTATACACACTTCCCGAATTGTATTTCGTCAAATTGTATATCATCAGATAGCCAATCAAGATGAGCACCACAAAACCATGAAAACAGTGTTCATATAGTGTATGCATATGTGGCTATGAAGATATATTAGAGATAAACAAAGAACAACCAAAGCATATATGAACGTGACATGAAAGCTTGCCAGCATACTGACATGCAAACTAAATACCTTCTTATCTCTGTATACTGAATAACGCTCAAGTCGGGCTTCAGTACTTTCCTTAAAATCAGTAACATTAATACTGATACATTTAATATGATGGAACAGCAATGAATTTGTAAATTATATGTAGATTCATAAAACTTTGTATTTATCCTATTAACTTATTAAGTTCTGTTTTGTTCGTGTGTCAAATCATCAGATATTATGCCTTATAAGCACAAAAAAAAATCATTACAATCAGGATGAGGTGGTCTGTTAATTCATACACAATTACAGAACATATGCATATCACTACACAAAAAGTTACATTTACCATGCGTTTTCTGTAGTAAAAAACGCTTGCAAAGGCCACTCAAATTTATGAGAAATGTAAGGAATATGATAAGCAACCATTCAACATACATTCCTCCATACATCTGAGCGACCTTCGCAAGCATTTCCCACTACATCAAATGTATGGCAAATACAAGTTATAAACGTAGGCAATCAGAACGATGTGGTTCCCAAGAATTTTGTTGTATATATTATGTAAACCTGGTCAAGATAACTATGGTATTGATAGAGCCCTAAAGTTTTACCTTTTTGGAGCCTGGACTGACAGCTGGCAGTTTGGAAACCTGGGACTGTTTTGAGTTGGATTTTGAATGCGTTTTTTCTTTCTCTGTTTCCTTTTCTCGATCCTTTTTTCTGGATTCCTAGAGGAGTGTACAGCATTCAGAAAGTGAGTGAAGAAAATAGAACTGTTGAAATCAGTTTCATCATAGATTAACAATAACAACATACTTAATCAGTATAAACAAGTCGTTTTCTTAATCGAACAATCTTTCTTTAGTTATTCCTATGAAGAATATTGTTATAAGAAGCTAGACAATAGTGAAGTTTGGTCAGAGTGTTTCTAAGTGGTCCACCTCTGGAGGCTATCGATGACCTAAGGAGTTCCGATTGTGGCAGAACATACATGTACACATCTGTGTTACAGTAGATTAATACATGCCTGTATGAAGAGTATCTAATAAACTGACTCCCTGTGACATGGAGTACAGATCCTGGAATGGAAAGGCTGAATCAAATTAATCTCTAGCTTCACATGAACTTTTTTGAAAAAAAAAAAAATGATGAGGAACAGCGTTTGTACGCCTTGAAGCTTCCAATTTTCAAGGTCTTTTCAAGGTAATAGTTCCTGTTTTCAAGGCATATTACTTAAACTGTCATTGTAGCCATGCTGATAAATCTCTTATCTTTTTTATTTTTATGTACATGTAAACAAGAGATTGAAAGTCCCGTCAACAAATACCAGTATATAGTTCATACAGTGTCTTTCGAATAGATTTGAAAATTCTTTCTGGATGATAAATCAATATATCACTATGATAATAGAGGTTGAAGTTGCCATCCACTGGTAAAGGACAGTACAACTTTGAGCTTTAACTTGACAACAGGGACAGAAATTCCTGCTTCCAAGGTCTTTAGTATAATTTTCTAATTATCAAGACTTTTCAAGCCTTGAATTCTAAATTGTAAAATTATAAATAGTAATTTCAAGGTCTTCAAGGTGGTGTATGAACCCTGGGGGAAGGGGTGATTTTATTTTTTGTAGGCCTATGCTTTATATTTTTCACATAAACCAAACATATCATTCGAGTTACTTGAAGGGGCAACCTGCAACAAAACTATTTCCTGCAATCGAACAACTGTTTGACTCAATGTTCAAGAAACTTATTTTGGCAAAACTTTGATGGAAAAATGCAAAAAAAAGAAAAATAATCCTGTGAAGCTGGACAAATTAATTCTATCAAGCCTTTAATATTGAATACAAACAACCATATACATCATGCACAAGGCCTAATAGAAGAAAGCTTACTATCTGAGGTAGTTTTGAGTTGTTTTTCTCCTGTTCTGTTCCACTCTCTGTCTTATTTGCATCTATGCTCTTGTGTGAGGTTTTGTCATCCTGTTTTTCTTGGTTGCTCTCATCAGATTTCTTCTTGTCTTCGTCGTCACTTTCAAAGTCATCCTCATACTTCTCTCCATCATCTTTATCTTTATCTTTTTGCTTCTCTTTATGAT
Organism: Hanleya hanleyi; assembly: GCA_036873755.1. Taxonomy (NCBI): domain Eukaryota; kingdom Metazoa; phylum Mollusca; class Polyplacophora; order Lepidopleurida; family Hanleyidae; genus Hanleya; species Hanleya hanleyi. The sequence goes on along the minus strand of JAVTVY010005640.1, from coordinate 19,959 downwards.
GCTGGAAATATCATTAATTTACATGCACATCCATTCTGATTGATGAACTGGTGGGTCGACTTCTCACTCTTCGTATGTCAAAAGTTGTCAATTCTGAATTTTTATACACACATACCGTCCTATTTACACTAAACTAACCAGCAAGTAACTGGCAAACTTTCACACTTGAAGAGATGATAAGTGGTTACTTCTACAAGTGTGTTACCTGACTGGCCAATATGGTGTTCAGGGCATAACGGCTATCAACAGGTGTTGGGTTTTACTTCAGTTCCAATTTATAATATCCTACGACAGGGAACGATACATTGAATTTCTATGTGGTATAATTGAAGCAGTGAATAAATCATGACAATTGGTCAGTCACCTGTCTAGTTTTAGAGGCTCTCGTCTGTTTTCTGGGTGTGGGTGTGTCATCATAATCCTTCGTCTCTTCCGCTCGCCGATCCAATATATCTTCATGTCGCTTATAGTCATCTTCCTGTCATTATAATAAATTCTATGTTATAATTTGACATGATACGGTCATTAATCAATCTGATTACATACTCCACATCTTACATGTCCCTGATTTAAGTTCCAGGACCAAGATCCGTTTTCCCATGTTCAAAATACCTAGCTCTCGTCAGATCAGGCCATATGTCTGGCCCGTCTCACTTTGCAGTGATGGGGTAGCAGGTGTATAGTGTAAGTAAAACTCATCTTTTTCATATATTTTATTTTGATTCAACTGATTATTATTTTATTCTATACAAACTGACTATGATCACTGATATTCGATTAGCATTAGTAGAACTCAAATCAGGGTTCCCAGCTTTTCATGGAAACAAACTTCCCTGATTTTCCCCTGAATAATTTCCCAAATTCCCTGAGAAATATTTCCTCCGTGACCATGATGACAGGGTTGTAGCAATTAGAACACTATGCTACATAGGCAACTTGCACAAATGCACGCAATCTCCTCCAATCTCCCCTTGCAGCCATCTATTCCTCACCATACATGCCATACATGTATGCAATTACCTATACAAACATTAAGTGTACACCGATAATACAAGTCACTTTAACACACTATGAGATGTTAGACTCTTTCCTGTGCCGTCCAAATATTTTATTTAGACAGTTGAATAACAGCTCAAACTTCCTTCGCATGCTTTACATCTGTCCAAGCTTTCCTATGAACAGAGAAAACTAACAGTTGATGATTCTGAATTTACTGTTTTCAAATCTATGGCCAGATGATTCAAGTGTACTTTCTTCAAGGAGTCTGACAGTTTAGTTACAATGTCCTTCTGCTTTTTGATGTCTGTCTTCATTTCCTTGGCCACCACTGGCCAGAAGGTGTGTGTTCAGAATTCATAGTCACATTGCATGCAGTTATGAAAGAATTAGTCCTGATAAGAGTTCAACCTATGCTAGATAAGCCCTTAATGAGGTGTTAAGAAGGAAAATGTGCATCCCTGGTGTGCACTAAAAAGCCAAAATAGCCAGCCACATGTGACTCCTCTCTTGCTACTTAGTTTCCCTGAGTTTTCCCTGATGTTGAGTATTTTTCTCAAATTCCCTGACTTTTTCCTGACTGGAAAACTGGAAAATCATTCTCCATGATTTCCCCGAGTGGCTGGGAACCTTGTGAATATATCAATCAATTCCAGGAGGCATTTCTCTGTTCGTAAGATCTTGAGGTCAACCTGTCTGCCCTACAAAGTTGTGGCCTGAGCTTGACCGTTCAAACATTCATCCCTAAATCATGGAGAAGCTCTGTGATTGGTCAGTACTCAGGACATGGAAACGGGGGTGTTGATTCCAGATCTACATCAGCAACAAGGAAGACGGGGAGCACTATTTGTAGATCTGGTTTAAATCAGATTGAGTCATCCTTATCTATGGAATGGTGATGGACAACATGTACCAGTGTTGTCAAATGTGTCACTCAAGATTCAATCATTGATAAACAATTAATTCCAATGGAACAGCGCGTCCCTTGTGGTTTGTATAATTTTTCTTCAATACAAACTTACCCATTCCTTAACATCATATACTGGACCGACTCTTTCTAGTCTTTTGGCAATACCCACATTTTCTATGGCTATCTGCTCTAACTGCCTCTCTCGGTGGGGAAGGTTTAAACTGTAAAACAAAACCATGAAAATGGAATGACAGAACAAGGAATGATAGGATTAGGAAGTAACGACAACAAGATCATCAGCTCATTTACGCGGTCAATGATCAGACATGTTCAGCCATCTTATAATGAATTATTCTTGTAGATGCAATTCTTGTAAAAAATCAAGTTTAAAAAAATATTAATCACAATGGCTTATTTCTACTAATATGAAAATAATTCAACAATGTAACTCATCCTCCCTTAAAGATGTAATCAGCCTCACATCTGGGCTGAAATCAATGTCTCAAACTCAGCGAAAGTGACATATGTTACAACAGGTACAAAATGAAACACATTTGACCACAAAAAAAACTAAACTTGTTTCTACCATTCACGAGAAAATAGAAGGAATTGATCTTTAAAAATAAACTTATTTTTCCATGACCGTGTCAACAAGCGTATACACGTATGGTGCATTCTACCAATGTATGCTGTGCGACATTACCGAACCGTAGGCACGAGCCATGACGTTATGCCATAACTGCAGCTGTGCAGCATTTAAATTCGTGAGCGTCGATACGTCACTCATACGTCACACAGTGACGTCATTTTCCTCTCCGCGTACAACACACACTCAATGGCGAGACAGAAAAGCCGTTGAAGTGGGCAGAGTTACAAATTTATCTGACAAGATATTCTTGCATTCGTTGTATATGACGATCCCACTATCATCAAATATAATACATATGATGCTTTAGTAATCTTCCCCGCTGAAAATACGCACAGGGAAGAGTTTACAAAATCCACCCATTTTGAGGCTGATTACATCTTTAAATAAATTATATTGATTGCTTATTCATACCATTGTTGTCTCCTATATCCATTTCTAAAATTTTACAAACAGTACCTTTTACGTTCATAGTCATTCCAGTTGTCAAGACGACCCCTGCGTGTCATGATTCGTCGCATTTTGCGCATCAAGAGTTGGTTCTCGTAGTCCACTGTAGCTTGCTTCTCCTCCGCTTTCTAATACAAATAATAAAACAGCCTTTCATCTTCTACTGTAACATGGGAGTGTGTTACTGGCTGTTTCCAGAATAAATACAGCTATGGGGTAGGGCATGATATGGAAGATGAGTTGGTTCTAATCCTGGAGCTGGTACGAATACCATCTCGTTCTTTTGGAAAATGGGATAATGTGATGTGCAATTAACTGACAATTAATCTTTGATATACCCTCGGAATAGAGAGTCTCCCAGAGTCTCTTTTACAGTGATTAATTCTCTCCATTCACTTGTCACCTATAGAAGTCACAGGGTGTGAAATAGCCCTTTTTCCGGTGGCCTGGTGCAGCCTAAATTTCCTTCGGGCAACCAGATTCTGCCCAAATTGCAATGCATTTTGACGTGTCGGTTGCCTGTGCCTGCCGATGGGCAAGTTGAATTTATTTGTCTATTAGACAGTCTGAGTGATTTGGGTAGGAAATAACAGACCTAGTATCTTGGGAATAGAGACATGTACACATCTGATCGCGATCTCAGAAATTTTTGACTGGGCTCCATTATTATTTTGTACTCAATTGTTTAGTTTTCAAAATGTGTATTTTTCTCATAAGAACATTTTTCGTGTACATTTATTATACCAGACAATTGTTTTACTGGGGGGTCCAACTACTAGTGTAAGATGACAAAAAAAACCTGTATATATTTTTAGCAGACTACTTCCTTGTTACAGACAAAATTTGTAAAATTCAATAAATATAGAAATTTTTATAACATTGTAATAACGTAATTGTGTTGAGCAATAACAAATTTGTTGCTTGCTAAGTCAACAGGACAGAGCTTTTTAGCCTTGAAAAGCGTGAAACGACATCATTTCCTACATGACGTTGTGTCAAGGTTAGGCAACGAGTAATGCTTCAACACTGGTTATACTGCAAAAAACGGAAAATAATCATCCTTGTGGCTTTCAAAATACTAAAATCCAAGCAACTTTGTAGATGTTATTGTCACGAAGTTCAATAGGCATTTGCAAACAGAAATGATCACCTGTAAAAAAAATAATACAGCGTTTCCAGTGTTAAGAAATGGTCCGTTGCCTAACCTCAGCATGACATCACATGGGCCATGATGTCAGTTCGCGCGTTTTGTCATTAGAGAGAGTTCTATATTGGGGATGTCCTATTACTTTTTATCCTCGTATGTGCTACAGATGAACTCATAAAAGCTTTTTTTTTCTTTTTCAGGTGTGCTCAAGCATTTATTATTGGAATAGAACCGAGCAAATATATCATCCATCCGTACAGGAAACGCGCTGAAGACGGTAGTGATAAGGTTAATTCAATACTGACTGTGGGTACTAATTGGACTCATTCATCAATATAATTGATTATTTCTCATTGATCAGCTCATTAAACATCATAGCTATAAGTTACTCAAGTAATCAGGAGTGGCACTGATCAACAGACCGCCCGTGTTCCCGCAAATTGCCGGTGGCCAATGTTTAGCATGCGTTACCATAGAAACTTGTCACCATGGCAACCAGCATGACCAGGGTAAACATAACAGAATGTAGAGTACAATGCATATAGACATCATTGATTCGTTGTATCGTACTCACTTTGAACCAGTCAGATATATTCCGTCCTTTATTAGCAGACTTGTTACCTCGCAGGTTATTTGAATTATTCCATTAGTTGATAATGATTGATGTGAAATTTTAGTGGTTTCCTACGTTTGTCAGTTTCTATTATGTTAGGACATGTGTAACCGTGTTATGCAATGTCACAGCTTCCACTGTTTGTGGCAGTTTGTTTCTCATTACAATACACAAGGATCGAAATTAACACCTGTTCATAGTCTCTACCGGGTACTTCTTGCCCAACACAGTGGACAGATAGAAAAATATGTTACCGTATCGGTCTCAAGTGACAGGCAGTCCAAAACAAATTTCATCATGAATTTATTTTCGTTCAAAAACTACCAAAAAAATATGATCAGACATGGTCAAGAGACCATATAAAGTATGGGAGAATGATGCACTTTTCTCCAACAAAGTTTTGGTATTTTTTGAAAGCCACTATCTACTTCCTAATTTTTGTGCTATTATCATTGTTAAAACACTACCCAGTGCCTAACCTTGGTGCTGTGTCATGTGGGCAATGCTGTCATTTGGCACCTCTCTGGACATCAGTATTGCTGTTTCCCACAACAGATATCTTCAAAGCAGTCTCTCAGATTTAAGGAGAGTGGTCGCCCTCACTCTCCATCACTCCCCTAAATTTTCCTCCAGGAGAGCTTTTTATCACTCTCATCATCACTCTCCTCAAAATAGCCAAAGCAGTGAAGAGTGATATTGGCGAAAATGATCACTCTCACATCACTCACAAAAACAGGACAAAACAGAATCCAGGAGAGTGATCGACAGATCTCACTGATTTTACAAACACGACAGCCTTTGTTTGAGTCTCTCTCGTAAACTAGAAAGATATAGTTTTGACGTACCTGTATGTTTTTGAGCCGGACCACCAGGTGAGAATACTGGCGGGGTGGGCTGTTGTCCACTCCATGACGCATACCGTGCACCTGTAAACAAAGACAACACCATGTATCATATAGATGTGCTTCACAAATTCACACCCATGAACACAACCCTCTAGAGTTCTTGTACTTCCTGCAGTGTTGATCTTTCGTCACCATCTTCAACATATGGAACTTTAACAATTTGTGCTAAAAACGAATTTTAACCCGACAGTTTACCGTTCATAATTACATGTACTGCACATGCCTGGTATAGCTGTTGCATTGCACAACATTGCTACATGGACCAAACAATGCCCCTCCCATTTACATACAGGGGACAAAAAAGGATTCTTCTTTGTCCCATTCAAGTTTGGTACCAATCCATCACCTGGAAATGGAGATGTTTCGAGTATTAAATTTTTGAGTATAAATTTTCCGGTCAAAGTGACCTTGATTACATACAATTCTTCTTTGTCCATGATCGGCAAGATACCTGTATACTCATACTTTGGAACTAATTCATAACTTGGAACAAAAGATTTTTTAGTTTTGTATTCTTCATCACCCTATACCAGGACAAGATGCATGTATATCTAAAATTAGTACCAACCATAGCCTGGAACTGGAGATATAGCCGGAGTAATAAAAGTTAACAGACAGACGGACAGACAGAAACTGATGGGCGTATAATAATCAAATCCTAGATTTACATGATTGAGCTTAACAAGAAAACAATTACCAGAAATATTTATTTTGAAATTCTGCTCAGGCCTGTGACCTTTGGTTCAATTAAACAAGTGAATCAGAAAGTGGATGAAAGTCTGAGCATGCGTATCTAAACCTTGAACATCAAAACAGAAGCTTTCTGTTCTCGGGGCTTTAGATTGCCCCCTTGATACAACGTATAACATTGTGCCCAAATTAGGATGCACCCAAATTATAGAGAGCAAACTGGGGGGAAAATGCTAAAAAAATCATATTTTTAATATTTTTCTTGCATTGAGAATCAATGTTCAATTATGCTCATGGAGATCCTCATCAACTAAGCCTCATATTTGAACCAAAGTCTGCCTAAAATAAATTTGCCGCGCCGATTAGAGGCAGGGTGTGCCCAAATTATGATAATCTAAAGCCCTCGTTCTGTTAAGAAAAATTTGACATGAAAATGTTGACATGCAGAAAGTCCAACTCATTGTAATTTTGACCAAAAAATGATACTACTTGATAATAAGCATGTCTGCAAACTTTCAGAATACTTTGATGGTTATTTCAAAAGTGTTAATGTGCATGAATTAACATTAAAAGAAAAAGTGTCTGTTGTGATGACAAAACTTTAACATGAAAACTGAATGTAGACCGTTGACATTGATTACATTTCCTAGCAGCCAGCCAGTCAACCAGATAGCATCAATCTCTAACAAGATTCCATCTGTCCAAAAACATACCATTTATATTTCAATGCTAAGAAAGCCAAGCGGAAAATACATCTCCTCTGGGCATCTAACAATCAGTGTTCTTCATTTAACATACATATACATGTAGGTACAAACTGCGTGGTAGACAAATGAGAAAGATTAATAATAGCAAGATAAAAGCCAAGTGCTGCTTGAGGCAAGTGGAAGATATCTATCATTTCAGGCTGCAAACATGATAAAATACAATGTATGTACTGCTCTGACATGTCTGAGGAACGCAGCTCTTATTTGAATCACAGAAGGGAGGTCGACCAACTACATGTAGCACTAAATATCTGAGCTTTAACAAGAAATGATTATTCTAAGGTTAATACTAATTGACTTTCTACATATGCCACTAATAAAGATAAAACTGGTCCTGATATCAAACACGGACAAGACACAACATCCTTGAGAAATCATCCTTATTTCTGGGTATTTACTCAATAATTGATCCATGTAGACGATAAAATATAATCAATGTTTCTGCTACACTTAGTTGGGGGGCTAATTATCTATTTATTCTGATTATATATACTGGCAGTACATGAACCATAAGTTTGACATGTACAACACACAGACCATCACAAAGCTGTCCAGCTTCAGTAGAACTGGTTAGGGAATATTTTCCCCATAAAGTTGAGATTAATTCCATAATGGCTGTCTTCATAAAGGTTGTCATCAGCAGTTGTGCTGTTTCCAAGCAAACCTGCAGGTTTATGAGCATCACAGGGAACAGCTTAGGGGACAAACAATTGTAGGTCAAATTTATTATACATGTATTTACCTGCAGGACACTTTGCTGACAGGATAGTTTAATACCTATAGTCATACTTGGCACTCAGTCTACATGTTCACATACTAAGTAATATGATCAATAAAAGTACCATTGAATCAACTTCCTTCTTCAATTAATATGATCACCGGCCCATTCTTCGAAAGTGGGAAATTACTGCACTTTGTAGGAGTGAATTTCAACAGCATTTTTGTGTACCAGGTACCATATGCATTCCCGTGTTACGGCAAAAACTAGGTGGAAATATGAGCCCCGTAAGCATCATAGACTACATACAATTGGCCTTGTGTTGGGATTGATGAACATTTTATGTCACTTAGTTCAGTGCCCTTCCACATTATCAACCAATGAGTATGATGTGCAGATTTTCAGCAGAAATGTTATCAGTGTACTGTAATGTTGGCATACCATTTAATTAGACACATTCATCAGTTTTGTGAATGCATTATACATGTATTTATTATATTTCACATTTGACACTTTTGTTAAACAAAATTAAATAAACTGCTAAGAAATGTTAATGGCAGTTTTGAGCAGGGTTTTAAATGGTAAAAGCACTAGCGGACAGAACCGAGATTGACAGAGAAGTATATAATCATCATAATAAATAAACATGTATATTGGTCAATCAAACCACACCTTCAAATTCAATACCTTTCCCAGAAGCCCAAGTTGGTATTGTTTGTCACTTGCACACAGTTTCTTGTATGCAGTGTAATAAATCATAAATACACAGATCTGCTGACAAGTGTTAAGTGCTCAATATTGATGTAATGGATTATTTCAAGGATACTGTACTGACTACCATAAATTCATAAATTCACACTGTCAGCTAGCCTACATACATATCCCCTGCTCTAGTTTTAAGTTGGTCTTTTTTATGTTGGTGTTTACAAGTAGTCACTGTATTTTTGAAGAGTCTCAAAATGTAGACAGCCATCAAGTTTTCTCAATCTCTGTGAGAGTGACATACGTATATATATGTATGTGACGTATGTTACAACAGGTACAGAATAAAGTATATTTGACCACATCAATCTCAGCTTGTCTGCAGCATTCATGAGAAAAGAGGAGAAAATGATCATCTAAAATAAAAGGCATGCATGCTGTTTACTTATCCACGGCGGAGCGCAGTGTGTCTTGGTGCAACATTTGTCACAATTGGAAGTGGGCATAATCACTGCTTGTTTGATGACATCATAATGTGAAGTACATGTATCGTACAACTGATGTCATCGGTAGTCTAGATTCCGTGGTTGTGCATGCTATGGTGAGACTGAAGTTTGTCAAAGGGGAGGGAAATGTTCAAATTTTTCTGACTGATGTTCTTGCTTTGCTTCATGTATTGACCTCACTGTTGTCAAATATGAACATGATGAAAGCTATGAGGGCTTAGCATGATTCGGTGTTGAATACAGCACAGTTCACAGTTGAAAAATTTCTCCAGTTTTGAGGTTGCATGATTACATCATTAAACTTGAAGTGCTACCACTGGATATTACGATTTACATTTTTGATAGTTTGTTGCATATATATGTTCTAGTTTGATTGAAGTTTACGGAGGATATGAACCTGAAACTTTACACAGAATAAATTCCGGGCATGACTAGGAAAACTCCAATATCTGACAGAAAAGAAAACGAATGTCACAAATTTCAAATGGATGCCATGCAATCTGAATTCGCCCATGATCCTTCATACCTAGGATTATGCATATGGGCTCAAAGTGACTCCAATACAATATAAAACTACAGACACAATTCCATCATGTCAGGTAAAATAAACATGAGGGTGAGGCTCACAAAAACCCTCGGCTTCACCCAAGCGATTGAGAAATATCCGAGAATGTATGGCTATACTAATCATCCAGAAATTAGTTTTAGAGAATATCATCAATTCTCAGATATAACAGCTACATTCAAGAATATATATATCACAAAATCATAACTGGATTATCACACCTGAAAAGGGGCATAACTCCATTACATAAGGGCTGAGACGATGATTTTTTTTGTATGTTTCTAGAATGTTTTTGTATGTTCCGACAATATGCTGACATGTCTGAGGGTATATGTATGCTGTGACATGTCTGACAGTACATGTATGCTGTTACAGTACATGTATACATTATAATACATGTATGCTTTGACATGTTGTCTGAGGGTACATGTATGCTCCAACATTACATGTACATGTTGTATGCTCCGACGGTACATGCATGTATACATGCTTCGACAGTAAGCTTGCATACATGCTTCGACCATGTATGAATCAGCAAACAGTTCTGAGCGATTACAGCACTGACCTTTTCTTGGTGTAACTTGTATGCCCGCTCTTTTTCCTGTCTCCGCAAGATTTTACTGCCTGTCGGGAAACCAGTTCTTGGCATCTTGCTTGCTTTTGGAGAACTCATAGATCTTGGTCTATTGTATCCTAGAAGTTGATAAAACAAAATGTTTAATCTGAAGTATTTAAATTATCAACAAATTTAGAATAAAATTTAACTTGCACATTGTCAATTTGATATGAATCTATATGAAGTTTTAAATAACAAAACAGTAGTAAGCAGTCAATCCTGCAGTTAACCTTAAGTCCTAAACCCTAACTAGTATTCACTCACATGTTCTGTCCCAATTATCCCCTATTGGTAATTCAGTCATGCAAGAAGTAAATGTTGCCCCTAATTTAATCTACTTAAGGCTAAGACAACCAAACAAATCTACCTGGTAGAAGCAGATGATCAGCTCTTGAGATGAATGACAGTTCACAGATTTTAAATCAACATACATGTATTCATCTGCCATATTCTTATGTTCCTGTATTACTAGTGCGCGTTTTAGTTCTTTAATAACTTGGTTAATGACAGACCCATATACATGTAAGTTTGCATACACTGGCATTCAAATTCCCAGGGCCCATTCTCTATAATTGTGAAAAATTGTCAGTAGGCACCACTGAGGCTTGTGGTAGACTAATGAATCCCAGATTTACCACACCTTTAGCACAGGTATGATTGACATAAGCAATGACCAATAATATATGTTGGAATCAGTCTGTTCTACATTCATGCAATAACAATGGACATTGTTGAGTCGAGGTCAACTGTCGAATAGATATTGTTAAACTATGGGTCAGGGTTGGTTAATAGGCAACCAAGAACTGACCAGCGAGTGAGTGAGTAGTAGGGTTTAACGTCGTTTTCAACCTTGTTTCAGTCAAATCACGATGGTGCCAGAACACAAGAGTGCTCACAACTGTTCCTATTACCCGGGACACTGATCAGTCCAGCCAGTACAGCACCCGTTCACCCATCCAAGTTTTGACCGAGCTTAACGTTGCTTAACTTCGGTGATCTGACGAGAACTGGTGTGTCCAATGCTACAAGTCGTAGAATCCTAATTTGGTTATATATGGCCAGAACATTACTTTATATTTTGAACAAGCTGCTTTGGTAATATATATTTCAAGAATGCTTAACTTACCTCAATGAATACATTGGTTGGTAATATGCCAGTTTTCGCTAAGTTGAAAATATTTCCAAGTAAGGCCATTGTCACTTGATTGGTTGTTTATCATGACCAACCCTCATAGAGGGCAAATAATTAAAATAGATGAGGGATTTACATTTTCCTGAGTAAAACTTACTCATTTTCTCTGAATTCATATACCGTACAATTGGTTTGCAATTTAATAATTAATAATAAATAATTATAGCATCTAGCATATATATTTAAAAAATCAAGGTCATGCTAAGTGACAATGGTCTAACGAAATGGGAAAAATTGTAGCTCTGGTTGGGCCTTTCTCTGTGTACGACCAAGGACCCGATGCCAAACCACTCACCAAAATGTAGTTGTTCGGAAAATCCGTACGGGTCATATTTGCCGATGTCATTTGGCATGAGCAATAAAATAATCTGATTCTATATGTTTGTCATCTTACCTTTCATAAAATACCTAATAAGAAACTGTTCAGAGTTAGGGATGTAGGACTCAGTACAGGTAGACAGAAAATGTCGGGTGTTGTGGCTCGTACATTTTCAAGATGAGTGTTTGTGAGTATCGTAAACTGGAGTGTATTCGGACAGATTTGAAGGTCTTTCTCATCCACATATTTCATTTTTCTACATAAAGTGATCATATCTGGCACAGATATTTAATGATGTTCCACGTATAAGCTCTTAAAATTTAGTCAATATATCGGATAAGTATCAATTCAGCTTATTAAGTCTAAAATCGTCCGAATTCACCCCAGGTGTTGGGGCCAATTCGGACAAGCACTAATTAAGCGACGTCGGGCGAAAATTGTGAGGCGAAAACTGTGAGTCCGAATTCATCCCTTTGCACCCTACTGAATCGACAAGTATGATTGTAGGTAAACACCGCCGGTCACATGTCAAATCACAGTCAATGGTAGGTTTTTCGGTGCTTTCGTTATCAAGCGTGGGTGTGTGTCTGACCAGACGACAGTGAAGAAAATGAACGATTTTCAGCATATCGATGACAGGTATGGTTACTGATGTCCAGTCATTTTTTGATGGAGAGATATCGTACTATATTGTCACCAAATGTAGGGTTATTACTATTTCAAGTTAACAAAAAATTTAAACATTTTTACGGCTAGAGGTGTTTTTAAGTGTTGGTGGACAGTCCATGGTATAGGTATTAGCATCAAATGATAGTGAGGAAATGAGCACAAAATGAACACGTGGGAACTTACTACCTGCCTCATGTATCACTGACTCATTCATCTCTCGATTCCTTTCACTTGTGTGTGTTTAAGAGGAATATGAACCATTAATAGTTTATTCTCTGTCTGTCTGATATTACGACAGTCCATGGTATCATCATCGGATCGATCGACAGTCCATGGTAGGTCAAAATACGGTCAGTCCGAACTGACGTGAACCGTGTAACCTTGGCCAATGATTCGCCAAATGGACTGTTGCCAAGACAAATGGTAGCTACCATGGACTGTCGACATATCTGATATACAATCATATGTTGCCTCATTATAACATTGCAGCTGTTATCCGGCTTCAATGTGAAGTGATTCAATCTACAGTTCATGGTCGCATGACAAATGGACTGGTGCATTCACCTACAATCATACTTGTCGATTCAGTAGGGTGCTTTGCCTGGACGAATTCCATCCAAAGGTACAAACTGAACATTTCCCATAAAAATATGCTTGTTTTATTTTATTTTTTTGCTCTATTATCTCGCCAAATATTATGTTTCTGAAAATCCATCAACATATGACCATTGCTTTGAGTATTCATGACCAGTAGAAATTTTGCAAAAATTGAGCTTTCAAACTTGCAGAAAAAGAACTCTAGTGGCTAAGATGATCATTTTGATGATGTTTGATAACCTACCTGTGAGAAAAGAATACAACCCAGTTTACGGTACCCAGTACCATAATTCAAATCGGAACTGGTCGTTGTGAGTTTCGGTTTCTCATACAGGTGAAACTCGAAAGTTGTTTGTAAACAAGGTATTTTAATAAAGGTAATGTCATATAGAATTAAATTATTTATTGCTTCAATGCTTGTGCCAATGAAATATGACCCATCCATTTGGTGACCTTGATCGTATACAGTACATGCATGGTATAGAATCTGAGAAAGGCCCCACCGGAGCTAGAAAAATGGGAGCAGACAGCCCAAAGATTGTCACAAAGGACAAGAGTATCATGGACTGTGTTGAGTGCTGCACCCCGTCACTGACAGTGGGATAGTTCAATCTTGAACGTCGCTCGCATGGGCCCATGCGAGCGACGTTCAAGATTGAACTAACAGTGGGACATTGTTACTGACTGTCATTCTCTGGCATTTGGCAAAAACTGATTCCATGATATTTTTACCTGAATGATATAGTTATTCTGTGGTTCAACAACAACAGTTCGTAAATTCTGTTGTAATAGAAACATCTCCGGAAATACCGTAACTGCTCAACTCTAGTCGAAATTTACGGATACATTGAGCATGTTGACATTGTTGTTGTTGTTAAGTTCCTCGCCATACCCAAGGCCATAGAGTAGCCGCGAGTAAATCCAGTTAGCCTATCCAATTTCAAGTGATCGGCCTTCCGTAAACCTATTACCATTACTTTTGTCTACGTAACAGACACATAATAACGTTATCTAACTGACGGATTATACAGAAGCCCCAACAGTACGAAATCATGCGGTGATAAGTAGCTATCAACTCTGTCTATTAAGCTCTATGGTTACCACGCTGATTATGATACAAATGGCGGACTGAAGAAATCGACACTGCGCTTGGATTGGCAGGTGCGCTATGACCCATAGAGATAGAGGTCAAAAGGGGGCGTGGTAGATCCAGCTGAGAGGCTGCATTCAATCACGAATACAATGAGGGAATACTACACTATAACCTCGTGAATTGTATAAGCTAATATTCAGAAGTCATTCCCTCGCAAACTGAGTAATCTTAGCTAGAATTGTATAAAAAGAAATAGTGTGATCAGAAATGTCTCCGATGGAACATGAATATGTACAGCAATATTAACACTTGAAATTATGTGTGATATAAAATACGGTAGTTGATTTAACATCTTTTTCTCACAAATAGAATATGGTGCTTTACTTTTTGCTCTCTACAGCATAGGTTTTGTTTGTTTGTTTTTTTTCCAAAAAACGTCTTTCTTCTGATGCAATAACCAAGTTTTATTTCAATGCTGGTTAATTGTTAATTTGTTTCTCACAGTTTCCCCTAATGTTTCTGTTACCGGTGCCAGTAAACACCCGTTGATGTGCGAAGGATTAGTTGATTATCACCTCGGGAGCTAGCCTAAGCTGATCAAGTCGTATTGTGCATTAATGACGACTCGAGCCATCAATGTGTAAATGAGAAGCTTTCCGCGGATATAGATTTTATTTATAGCAGCTTCATTTAATGGCTGGAACAACTGTTCAATTAACCTGTTTAACAGTTCCATCTTTCATCGTGTAAAACTCAGCTTCCTCCAGAAAAGTTGTACGATGCGATAATCAGAGTACATTTCAATACAATTTTCAGGGAGCTTCAAGCGAATTGTGGTCATCGCAAAAGAAGCTGTAGTATCTCCCATATTTAAGAAAGATGACACTCTGGAGAAAAAGAACTATCGACCAGTCAGCATTTTGACCAGTTCATCGAAAGTTTTAGAAAAACTTTTAAACAATCAGCTTCAAGCTTTTACCGATGTTATTTTTAACCCCTTGCTCTCCGCTTTCCGCTCTGGATTCAGCTGTCAGCATGTTCTTCTCGGTCTCTGTGAGACATGGCGTGGTGCCTTGGAAGAGCACCAATCAGTCGGCCTACTACTCGTTGACATATCAAAAGCCTTTGACTGCCTTCCACATTCTCTGATAATAGCAAAACTGAAGGCCTACGGACTGTCCGAGAAAACAGTGGAACTATTAGCAGACTACCTCTCAAACAGGAAGCAGTGTGTGAAAGTATCATCCATTCACAGTACTTGGGACACTATACAAAAAGGCGTGCCCCAAGGATCTATTTTAGGACCTGCAATTTTTAACATCTTCATTAACGATATATTTTATTGGATCAAACACGGAAAACTTTTTAACTATGCCGATGACAATTCCGTTCTTGTTCGAGGAAAGAGCAATAGTGATGTTTTAAACAAAATTAAACAGGAAAGCTAAAATATTATTGCATGGTGCGACGAAAACCAGATGCAGGCCAACCCATCGAAATTCCAAGTCATGATTGGAAATGAAAGAGGGGAGACTACCCTTGACATTGACGGTAACATTGTCACGAGCAAGCCCAGGGCGAAGCTGCTGGGTGTCCAGCTGGATAACAAACTTAATTTTAGTGAACACGTAGCTAACATTATCAAAAGTGCCAGCAAACAACTGAATGTACTAAAAAGAATCGCCCACAACTTGGACCAACAATCGAGACTCTTAATTTATAAATCTTTTGTCTTATCCAATTTTAACTACTGTCCTGCTGTGTGGCACTCTTGTGGCTCCACAAACACCCAGAAACTTGAAAAAGTACAATACAGAGCTCTTAAATTTGTTTTTAATGATTTTAATTCGTCCTATGAATCTCCCCTTAAGAGAGCTAAGTTACCCAGTCTTGAGTTATCTCGATTACGAACAATAGCAATAGAGGTTTTCAAATCTTTCAACAAAACCAACCCATCTTATATGAATCACATTTTTATTGCAAAGGGCTGTGGCTACAATCTCAGAAAGAAAAACACGATAACCAATCAACATAGGAGAACCGTTAATGCTGGTCTCCATTCTTTTTCCCACATTGGGACCAAACTTTGGAATGATTTACCAAACGTTTTAAGACAAACTACCGATATTAAAGTTTTTAGGAGACTACTAGTAGTATAGAAAGCGCAAATTCCTTATTATTGACCTACTTTTGAGGCGGAACTGGGGCGGGATTTCCCAGTGGGGGTTTCCCACGGGAGGGGATTCCCCAGTGGGGGTTTCCCAATGACGATCACGTGATCAAGGCATGTCTAGACTTGTTCTGGGTTGTACAGTTCTGCCATACGGAGGATGGGTACTAGTATTTCAAATAAATAAATTAATTAATTAATTAATTTTAATTAATTACTTGTAAAATGGCGGTGTTTTTAGACGGCGCAAGGTAGCAAACGAGGCGGTGGGCACGTCATGGGGAGAAAAAACCCTCACATTACCCTCAAAAAAACCTCTAAGCCATATAATAATAATAAACATAATCTATAGGTGTTGTACCATGTTAATAGAATCAGTCTAGCATCTGTACCACCCTAGGGTCGAGTGTTTATTGTCCCGTGTATCTCCGCAAGAAAACAACAAACAAAATGGCGGCTCCAGGATGGTGCGGGGACGCCCTTTCCCCATCACGGCGTCGACCGTAGTGCCATCTGCACACATTGACGCAAGGGAGACAACTCGTGTGGCCCAAGGATATGGAAATAGCCGTGTTGGAGCTAGGGGAGTGACTACTGGTCCAGTGGGGTCGAGTGAGGTATCAATGTGAAGCCTATGTGAGGGGGCATGTAATGGGCTGGGTGTGGGGTTGAACTAGCGTCATTCTGCGCATGCGCGGTGGCCGAAGGGTATGAAAATAGCCGTTTTGGAGCTAGCGAAGCCAATAATGGTCCAATGGGGTCGAGTGAGGTATCAAAGTGAAGCTTATGTGAAGGGGCATCTGACTGGACTAGCGGCTTGGGCGTTGTCACCAATCTGCGCATGCGCGGTGGCCGAAGGGTATGGAAATAGCCGTGTTGGGAGCTAGCGAAGCGAGTATTTCAAATCCGCCACGGAGCTCTCGTCCAATCAGAAGCGAGTATTTTGACCCGGTGCATTATGGGACATATCCAAGATGGCGGCACGTGTGTTCAAGATCGCGGCACATCCGGTGTCGAAAACTGGCCATTTTTGTCGGGATGGGGTCACCTAGTGTCGAAAACTGGGCCCTGTATGGGTCCCGCTAGACGTGTTGGAGCTAGGGGAGCCACGAATGGTCCAATGGGGTCGAGTGAGGTATCAAAGTGAAGGGGCATCTGACTGAACTAGTGGGTTTGAACTAGCGGCATTCTGCGCATGCGCAGTCTGGCCGTAGTATAGAAATAGACGTGTTGGAGCTAGGGGAGCCCCTAATGGACCGATGGAGTTGTATGAGGTATCCATGTGAAGCATTCGTGAAGGGGCATCTGATGGGCTGGGTGTGCGGTAGGAATAGCATTCTGCGCATGCGCAGACGCAATGCGGAGCTCTCGTCCAATCAGAAGCGAGTATTTCAAATCCGTCACAGAGCTCTCAGCCAATCAGAAGCGAGTATTTTGACCCGGTGCATTATGGGACATATCCAAGATGGCGGCACGTATGTTCAAGATGGCGGCAGATCCGGTGTCGAAAACTGGCCATTTCGTCGGATGTGTCGAAAACTGGGCCCTGTATGGGTCCCGCTAGCGCCTTGACGCCATGATATAGACCGGAGAGAGAAAACAACAACAACAAGGATGACACATGAGGGAACAACAACAACAACAAGTTTTTTTTCATATAGTTTATTTTCCCCTTCCATCATAACATACCCACGCTGGGGAGCCGCGTTGGGTATGTTTACAATTCAAGAAAGACTCTTGGCCAATCAGAGACCGCCATTTGCATCTGTCCTATTTGTTCCTGTCCGTTAGATGTATTCTTGTCCAATCAGAAGTCGCCATTTCAGAGAGTTTCTTCTTCGGTCATGTTCATTCTGAACCGTTTATTCTAATCATCGTCGGACAGGCCTGGATATTCTTCGGGCAGCATGTCCTGAAACAGTTGTTTGCGCATTCTGATCGCATTTTCCAGGGCCTCTGTGGATGGTAGTCCCATATCCTCTTTCCAAGTGACGCTTGGTCTTCATGATGGACCTGTGCGTGGGGTCCCCTTTCATTTCAAGCGGTAGTAAGGTATACTGTTCATAGATCGCCATGGCTGTTTTCCTGATGCGGGAGCGCATCTGGGTGTACGTCTGTTGTAAATTATCCTCTCCGGCGTCCTCGATCGCTTCAGCGTGAGTATTGATAGCTGCTGTCACAATACGATCCCAGAAGGTAGGTTCTGCCTCACTTTCCTGGGATGTAGGTTGACTCTCTGAGGTCAAGCTCTCCATATCAGTAGATATACTGTCAGCAATCTTGGATTCGGTATCAATCGATGCACTCTCATCAATCTCTGTATCAGTATCTGCCTCAACGGGCTCCTCGGCGTCTTCAATCCCATGTATATTTTTCTCGTGTCGCATCATATCGTAATGTCTGGTGAATGTGCGTTCACACTCAGAACAAGTATAAGCCATGTTGACGGTTGAACGTCGACTGTGCGTGTTTTGGGAATACGCTCGCTTTTATAGACAGTAACGGTCATCGACGCTTAGCTCAACGCTTCAACGCCCTGGTGAATTAGCTAAGAAGCTCTGATTTCATGGAATTGACATCAATTCATCGAAATGCAGTGACGCCCGTCAACGCCCGTCGTTACGCCTTAACGCTCGTCTCAACGCTTTAACACACTTTCTTAACGCTTTAACGACGTTTAATGATGCGTTCGAGCAAATGTTTCTTTTGTGCTATTGCTCTGACATACGCCGCTTTCCAGTTCATGCCCGAGGTTTTAAACATCGACGCTGTTCTTGCAATTTCCATATGGACTGGATCCTTATCCAACAATTTCATATGGGTCAGTAAGTCGACATACTGCTGACGTAATGCCCGTCGTAGTCTGGGTGCCAATCTGTTATGGGCTAAAATTGCAGCTTCCTCTTTCGAATATCCTTTGCGTTGAAACTTGTTTCCTGTGGCCTCCAAAATCTCGCCCATCTCGGCGTCCATACTTCCTTTGAACAAATCCTTCCATAGCCTCGAGTTCACATTATGTTCTTCAACCTCGGGTTGGGCCTTCACGGTTGGATGATATTCCGGGACTGGTGATATGAAGAAGGCCCGCTGTACGGGGGTGGGTTGCTGCTTCACCAAATGTGGACTCGGTGGATGGTGTAGGGGCTGTGGTTATTCCTCGCCGGGTAGCAGGTGGGTCGTCAGCCGGCGATCTTCGGGGGTATGGGCTTTTAAATCTACGAACAGGTAGCCGTACGGACGACTTGTCGCTTCTTGAAACGCCTGCATGAAATGGTCGATGTTCTGAGGATAAATTCGACTACCAAACACACGAATTTGTGCTCTGTCAATGGGGTTGGAGAGCAACACAAAGTATTGGCAGTTCAAGGCAATATCTCTGGACGCCTTCCCTTGAGGAAAGAGATTCTGGGTCAAATAGATGACGGACAGATTGCGATGATGGGACCCTTTGGTGAATAGGTCGGCGATTTTCGAATTGTCCTTGGCCGTACTCATCAGATCATCTAGCACTACCACGTTGGTCTGCTCGGGGTCAAAGTAATACGGTTCGTCTATGTCATGAGGAATCCCTGGGACAAAACTCACATTCTGTAATCGCGTAGTTTCGTAGGCGGGCTGCCATTGGCTATAACACCAAACAACACGTGTCGGAGCTGGGGTTGCCACACCTTCCTCTAAGAACTTCATT
>JAVTVY010005639.1:0-39649 GCA_036873755.1 Hanleya hanleyi | reverse complement strand
AGACCATAGATCAGGGTGAAGGGTAAAATGCACTGTACCCCATCTAGCCGAGCCAATTGAGCAAAGAAAGGGCCGCGTCGGATGTACACATCGTGACACAAGTGGATGAGGTCGCCGTCCAGTTCACCAGACAACACCCGTTTGAATTTGGTCCAGCCCTCTCGGGACAGACGAATGTGAGCCGGGCACGGTTGTGTAGGGTCCGCATCACAGATGTCTCCCACCACCTCCTCCATGATATCGACCGTATCCGCATACACGTGCAGAAAAACCTCGGGGGTCAAGCTGAGATACGCCAGTACCATATGCTCCGCCATGGTCAGTACGCCAATGGTACCAGATTTGACTGTCTCTCGTATTTATAGGGAGAACCCCGTGAGATCAAAAGGATCAGGTGGCCATATCACTGGGCTGGTTGAGTGTAGCCGGGTAATCAATGGCATCGTCGTCGGGTTCATGGCTAGACAGTTGTTCATTGGGTTCTGCCGCCGATTCTCTCAGGGCACGAGCCCACTCCAACTCGTCTGATGACCGCTCGTCCGGTGTAAACAGCTGGTCCACGATAGACACCACTTTCTCGAAGGCTGTCCACAGATCAGGGTCTAGGGTGAAGCTTCGCGTAGCATCTTGGTAGCGGCCCAGACGTGGGAAGAAAGGTCCACGGTATACGTAGATGGCATTGTCTATGTGGATGACGTGTCCATCGAGCTCGCCGCTCAACATCCGTTTAAATTTGGTCCAGCCGTCACGAGGTAGCGTCACCGTATTCGATACGGTCTCAGCGGGCGACCAGCAAACTCCACGGTCTTCCACCAGGGTGACTTTATCTTCATAGACGTGTAACCCCACCCGGGGTGTAAGGGGCAGGATGGCTCGTAGGATGGGTGACATGCTTGACCCAGTGACGAACGGTGAATGACACACACTCTGTCTGACCCTCGTATTTATAGTCCCCACTGTCAATACCACAGCGCCAGGGTCAATAGGGCACAGACTAGTGTGAGGCCATCCAGCCGGCGCTGGTTCTGGCGTGAGCGCTCCTGGTCCATAGCCCGAGCATCAAGGATGGCTGTCATAGTCCAGTAGTGGTGAGTGATGGCACGCCTCTCCATCGAGTGCACTCTGTGGAGGATCGCTTCTGTGAACTCGTTCAGGATCTGGCGTCGCCCCTCGTTGTCGTCGCCATCTGCAAACATGGACCGGACCACTGCTCGGTAACCCGTGAATGAATTTACCACGGTGGCATGCTGTAAAATGCGAGTCGCATAGGGCTGGATCTCCGCCATGGCTCTGCAACTGTAGAAATGAAGGTGTAGGATCCAGAGAGACGTGTTTTATAGACCAGATGTAGCTCTACGGGTGTAGTCCGTGATACGTACTATTCTGATGGGTTAGTCCAAAAAAGGGAGCAACAACAACAACACAGATTACAGGTCAATCCTTTTTATTATGCGTGAACATCATAGAATGCATGTACTGACCTGTCTGTGTGGGTTTCCCACAATGGCGTTCACCTTCGTGTCGTTTCGGGTACGTCCGTGTCTTTTCGTTAAAGTCCGTGTATTTTCGGTAAAGTCCGTGTCTTTTCGGATCGGTGACGTCCGTGTCTATCATCCGGGTACTTCGCGTCTGCGCAATGCGGCTCAGTCGTACACCAGTACACCAGTCTCGATCCTCGACTTGGGGTAGAGTGTGCTAAAAATAGATTACCAGCTAGCGTGCTATAAAACGGAAGCGGCCTTGCCGTTTCATCAGACACTCTGTCAACCACCAAGATGTTCACTTGCACAACTTGCCAGAAGCAGTTTACTCGCCCAGAAGATTTGCGACGACACGATTCCTCCATCCACAACGGTACACTATATACTTGTATAACCTGCGCACAGTCATTTAATCGGGAGGATCATTTACTGCGCCACGAACGCTCAGTCCACGAGGGCGCGACGGAACAATGTAAGGATTGTGGTGAACTCTTCAAACGACGCAGTCAGTTAAGACGGCATCAGCGTTTGATTCATGTCCCGTCTCCACGGTTTTGGCGACAACTTCCTACTGAAGAGGAGCCGCGGAAGGTGAGACCCAGTGAAGATAAGCCCGAGGAGACGAACGCCACTGGTGATGCGATGACGGAGAGCCCGCCTATACCCACAGTTGGGAAGAGCCTGGATTTCCAACCGGACCCCACCGTTACGGTTTCGAGTCATACGCCATACATCGAACATTTTCTGGACGAGCCCATAAATGTTCCTAGCGATCTCTTACCCAAATATGATCCAGAGAGTGACATCTCTCGGCGCCATTGGACCATGACACGGCACTGTTTCCACCGTCATCACCCTATTCAAGATATCTACAATTTCCCACTGACCAAGCTCACCCGTCTACGCAGCTACGTGGAAACCATCTTCAATGACCAACCTACGGCCTTCACATTAAATGTAGCATTTGGGTACATCTTATGCCATAAGATGACGGGTGAATTGCGCTATTTCTATTCCAGTGCCCTCCACCCAGTGTACGACCAGCCGTTTACCATCAATGACCGGAGGTCACTAGAGATGATGCTGGACCAAGTGGAACAATTGGATGTCTTGGGATGGGCCCAACAACAACGACCCAACACCAAGTGGACACTGAAGAGGGTGACCAATGTTACGTTTTTCCTTACCAAGGTGATACACCACTGCCATGAGTTGAATGCGTCACTCGTGCACTGATGAATACCATAACATGTCGTACGTACTCTCTATGTCTACATGCTGATCATTGACTTGAGCTCAGTAAACATTAAATGTGACGGTGCGTTAAAACATGGTGTTTGATATTTCAATTTTCTTTTGCTGTGAACATACTAAACATACCCAGGGCGGCTCCCCCAGCCTGGGTATGATGTGACATTGGGGATAATAAACTGTATGAACATTGCTGAATTTGTCGTTATTCATATTGGACCGTCTGACCTGGAGGTGACCTTTGACCTTTTGACCCGCGCGCGCGGGCACTGCCGGTGATGACGCGCGCGCTGCGGCCGGAGAACCCGCGCGCGCGCTCGCGCTGGGGGGCCGGGGCGGGGCCGGGGCCGGGGCCGGGAAAAACAAAACCCGGAGGTTGAACACACGGACGTCTAAGAGGAAACATTGGAACTCTTCTATGTTTGGAGGTAGTTTTAGTGAAAAACCCGGAAGTGACGTCACAACCCCCACGTGACCTGCGCAGCAGAATGGAAACGACACCCTAGTGTAACTCCCTCACCTAGGCTTCACATGGATACCTCACTCGATCCCATTGACACACTAGGGGCCCACCTACACCCCAACACGTCTATTTCTATACTACGGCCAGACTGCGCATGCGCAGAATGCCGATAGTTCAACCCCACACCCAGCCCATCAGATGCCCCTTCACGAATGCTTCACTTTGATACCTCACTCGACCCCATTGGACCATTCGTGGCTCCCTTAGCTCCAACACGTCTAGCGGGACCCATACAGGGTCCAGTTTTCGACACTAGGTGACCACATCCCGACAAAAATGGCCAGTTTTCGACACCGGATGTGCCGCCATCTTGAACATACGTGCCGCCATCTTGGATATGTCCCATAATGCACCGGGTCAAAATTGGACCATGAGTAACTCCCCTATATGCCAACACGGCTATTTCCATACCCTTGGGCCACCGGGCATGCGCAGAATGGTGACAACGCCCGAGCCGCTAGTCCAGTCAGATGCCCCTTCACCTAAGCTTCACTTGGATACCTCATATGACCCCATCGGACCATGAGTAACTCCCCTAGCTCCCAACACGTCTATTTCCATACCCTTGGGCCACCGCGCATGCGCAGAAGGCCGATATTTCAACCCCACACCCAACCCATCAGATGCCCCTTCACTAAGCTTCACTTTGATACCTCACTCGACCCCATCGGACCATTAGTAGACTCCCCTAGCTCCAACACGGCTATTTTCATACCCTTGGGCCACCGCGCATGCGCAGAATGACGCTAGTTCAACCCCACACCCAGTCCAGTCAGATGCCCCCTCACCTAGGCTTCACATTGATACCTCATATGACCCCACTGGACCAGTAGTAACTCCCCTAGCTCCAAAACGGCTATTTCCATACACTTGGGCCACCGCGCATGCGCAGAATGACGCTAGTTCAACCCCACACCCAGCCCATCAGATGCCCCCTCACATAGGCTTCACTTTGATACCTCACTCGACCCCACTGGACCAGTAGTAACTCCCCTAGCTCCAAAACGGCTATTGGCCGCTATGTTGTATACCACAGCTTGGTACAACATGGCCGATCAGGCCGCCATCTTGTACACCACAGCTTGGTACAAGGGTGCACTCCGGAGATTCTTTTATTCGGCATGGAATAGATTATGGGTCCGTTTCTAGGCCACCAGTTGTCGCAAAACCTTCAACCCAAATCACTTATATGTATATATTTTCTGAAAGAGCATGATGAAACTATTATTTTAAGATATAACACTGCTATGTTATAGAAAAATTAAACTCGAACATTCTCCTCCATGCTTGCTTCATTTTTCCTAGAAAACCCTTAAAAATGTCGAAAAATGGTCAAATTCGGCTCAATTTCCAGAAAAATCTGTAAGAGCGATTTCAATTAAACTTCTTACTCGCGTTCCCTGGTCCGGTCTCAACTTAAAAAGGCAAAAAAAAGGGGATGTTAACCTAACCGTTTTTTGTCAGATTTTCTTCCCGTAAATGAGTCCCGATTTTTAGGCACACCCAAGGGGCATAACTGAGGCAGGACAAACTTTACACCATGATCCCGATCAGCGTGTAGACGAAGCCAGCACTCGATTTGTCCGTACTTGTTTGCAGCGTTGATAATGCTGAATAGGATGGCATTATAGATATAAGCTATTAAGAAGACAAGAAGAATTATGATGTAGCAGAACAAGGGCAGTCTATCGTATTATGAAATTAGAGAGGGGCCATTACTACGAAACTGCGGAGGGCCACCTTAAGGGGCAGGATGTTTTTTACGAAATTAATTATTCACATGTATCGTAATCTCAGAGTGTTTGCGAGTATGGCGGTATACAACACTTGCCAGTTATACATATTATTTTGGGAAATCCGACCGATAACTTTCCCCCTACCCCATCTTTGTTTTGATCAATTTTGCCAATTCTAGCAGGATTTTCGAGAACAAAACTCAAAATTAACCTATTTCTTCTTAATAATGGTCATCCATTCGGCAATATGAAGGCCGTAGTTACTTTTCCGCTTTCCAATGATAGCAGAAACGCGGGAAAATGCAAATAAGCGATGTAACCAAGTCAAATTATTAGTAATTTTGCACTCAATTTTCTCTTAGAAACATGGGAAATACTTCAGAAACTTGAGAAATAATTTGTAAAACCATAATAATATACATCCATTCCATCCTTTATGGACTGTAAATGGGTTCTCTTGTAAAGAAAATTTACACTGGCAAATTTATATCATTCTGATAGGACCTCGTTCTGCCATAATATCCACCGAAATCTCAGTCCAGGGGGAGATAACTCCTGTATGGAATACAGCATGCAGTAACCTCAATTGTATACTAATGGATACACTGTGGATTATTTTTAATCGAACTCCTGGTCTTCTTTCCACCTGCTTCCGAAAATAGCGCGTCAGGTATAACTAGGCAGTCAAAATTAAACAATCTGGCGTATTGATACATCTCCGCTCCGTAACGGAGTCTACATTAAGATAATGCATAGACTCCACTATTATGCCTTAAAGGGTGCACTCCGGAGATTCTTTTATTCGGCATGGAATAGATTATGGGTCCGTTTTTAGGCCACCAGTTGTCGCAAAACCTTCAACCCAAATCACTTATATGTATATATTTTCTGAAAGAGCATGATGAAACTATTATTTTAAGATATAACACTGCTATGTTATAGAAAAATTTAACTCGAACATTCTCCTCCATGCTTGCTTCATTTTTCCTAGAAAACCCCTTAAAAATGTCGAAAAATGGTCAAATTCGGCTCAATTTCCAGAAAAATCTGTAAGAGCGATTTCAATTAAACTTCTTACTCACGTTCCCTGGTCCGGTCTCAACTTAAAAAGGCAAAAAAAGGGGATGTTAACCTAACCGTTTTTTGTCAGATTTTCTTCCCGTAAATGAGTCCCGATTTTTAGGCACACCCAAGGGGCATAACTGAGGCAGGACAAACTTTACACCATGATCCCGATCAGCGTGTAGACGAAGCCAGCACTCGATTTGTACGTACTCGTTTGCAGCGTTGATAATGCTGAATAGGATGGCATTATAGATATAAGCTATTAAGAAGACAAGAAGAATTATGATGTAGCAGAACAAGGGCAGTCTATCGTATTATGAAATTAGAGAGGGGCCATTACTACGAAACTGCGGAGGGCCACCCAACATGGCCGCCAAGCCGCCATCTTGTACACTACAGCTTGGTACAACATGGCCGCCAGGCCGCCATCTTGTACACTACAGCTTGGTACAACATGGCCGCCAGGCCGCCATTTTGTACACCACAGCTTGGTACAACATGGCCGCCAGAGTGTACAGATGGCGCCACCGTCGGAAGTTGTGACGTCATAGTTACATCCGGGTGAAAGTTAAGTCAATTTATGCTTTATACACTACTCTTCTCCCTCCATCGATTTTAGATACACCCTACTGTTACGCTCCATCTTATTATAATGAATACTGCTGGATACAGACCGATATTATTGAGTTCTTCACAAGCAGGACGGTATATTAACTCACAACCAGGACGGTATATTAACTCACAACCAGGACGGTATATTAACTCACAACCAGGACGGTATATTAACTCACAAGCAGGACGGTATATTAACTCACAAGCAGGACGGTATATTAACTCACAACCAGGACGGTATATTAACTCACAACCAGGACGGTATATTAACTCACAACCAGGACGGTATATTAACTCACAACCAGGACGGTATATTAACTCACAAGCAGGACGGTATATTCTCACAACCAGGACGGTATATTAACTCACAACCAGGACGGTATATTAACTCACAACCAGGACGGTATATTCTCACAACCAGGACGGTATATTAACTCACAACCAGGACGGTATATTTTCCCAAGAAAAGCAGCACACCAATACTACAAAGCTTCTACAGGCATGTTAATTTGGAACTACGCAAAACACTGGTGATAACAGCAAATCATGAAATGAATCGGAGTACAGTTACTTTCGCACGTTCGGGCCCTATAAAACAAATAAACGGCACTAATATCGCAACACTAATTGACCCACAGGAGGCTCTAGAGTGCGTACGGGCCTGTAGATCGGTAGATCGCTAAATCAATGATATGCCTGGTTGGGTGCACTTCGAACATCGGGAAGTGGGATGGGATATTGTATAAAATAAGCTGTCGTATTGTGCCTTATTCAACCACATGGTGATTTGGCTGTCACAGTATACGATATGAATGGAATGTTATTCTCCACTACACAAAGACATTCACGATCGGGAGCCTTATCGTCGAGAGCGCAACGACTTTTCCCAGTCGTATTCTTTCCGAGTGTGAGTTCCGAGATATGTCATAGAGCCCAATCGCATTTGCTGTATTATCTGTCGTTAGGCTTTGTATGGTGAATGACTAAGCAAACGCTCTGCGACTACGATTTATCCCATAATTTGCATTCATTTGCATTAATTTATATGACATTGAAAAGTCTCCAGTGAGACATTTACCTGAAAACAGAGTTTTTGGGAGTCTCAACAACCCCAAAGAACCCTGGTGTGAAAAACTGGGTCACGCAGTTACGACACGAGATGTTCAACATATTAGCCAGAATCAATTGAACGTTATGTTTCAAAGAGAACGTCAGAATATTCGGAGTAGATTGAGAACAACCGCAATATATCCACAAACAATCTTCAGATTTGAAAAGATAAACATTGTAACCTAATACAGAGAAACTGCGCTTCTAATCCACGTTTCGATAGATTATTGATTGAACGTATGCGTCAGTGGGAAGAATGCAAGAGTTTTGACGAAGGTAGACTGCCGATCAACATAATTATTAACCCCTATAGGATTCATAAATTGTTAGAGAAATATCCACAAAATCAAAGTAATTTGCCAGATATGCAACAGACATGAGTCGAAATATGAATTTTTATCCAATGCACCAACTACTTTTGGCACAGATCGTATATGATATGTACTTGTAATAAAAATAGGTTTATCTTACTGATCTGTGAATCAATATCAGTCCACCAATATCCGTAATATAACAATTCAATTAGGCAACCATGCACTTTCAACTGAAGTTCATCAATCTTGAACCGAATAACACTGATATGTTATATATGTTATATGTCACAGTAAACTGGAAACTCGTGGAATATGATAGTCTATGCCAACAGAACATCGGTAAAAACCCAGATCTTCCATTTAATTGTAAAAAAAACATATACAGGTGAAAACTGGAATAAGAGTTTATACTGGTAGTATACTGTATATGTCACGATGGAATCTGGAATCTCGTGGAATGGGAGATTCTTTTCCTGGAGAATACCGGTAAGAACCCAGATCTCCAATTCATTTTTAAAAAGCTTAGATGACTGATTGCTGAATGTCCTTGAGTGGATAAAGTCTCTCAATTTGCTAAACAATTCGAATAGTAAAAGTGTGTACCTACATTTATTTTTTTGCTGGAATTTTTATGCTGAAGTTAAACTGGTATTTGAAACAAAGATGTTCTCAAGTCTGTACGAGACTTTTTTGTCGCAGTAGAAAGTGGAATTCCAGTCTTATGTGTAGAATAAAAGGTAATGTAAGTCAGATGTTATATCTGAGTTTCTATTCATTTTTTCATGTAGAATCTGAGATTCTACTGGATTTCATTTTCTTCCCCGATGCACACAGGATGTCGACATGTACAGAGTCCACATACCTGTGCGATAGATAATGTCGTTTAGATGTTCATTCATTTGGCGAATAAGAACAATACTTCAAGGAACTTTAGGTCAGTCATCTGAATCAATGGATTTAATTCATCCCAAAACTTTTTTCATGAATAGATTTCAGATAAACGAATTTTGATATAAAAGTTGTCGACAGAAAAAATAAAGATGCTTCATTTATCTCTAGCTCAATCTTACAATGCAATCATATAATATCTTATTCTATTAAAATCCTTTCTGGAGGAACAACCTATAGAATAGCTTTTCTGATCCCCAGGGAATCCACTGTGCTAGTGTAGCATTACGCACGATCGTCGCCTTGGAGAATAAATACTAATTATTGCCTAAAGGAGTACATGTAAGATTATCAACTACGATGTCGGACGAATATCTGGTGCAAATCAGGGAAAAACGTTTCCTAATACTCACAGCCCATTTGACTCAACCTCCGGAGCGTTCTTCTCTCTGTCTTTGAGTTTCTCAGAATCGATGTAATCCGGATATAGGCAGCTGGGCCCGACGAAGCATTATATACTCTATGATCTAGTATGCAGACATGGGGACCAAGCCTATATGACTGTTAATAATACTCTTTTCCCAAATAATTTGTATTTTGTTTTATTGGAATTATAGTTGTAGCTATTGTCACGCAAGATACTTGTCTCCTTAAATGTATTTTAATGACATGAGCACCGAATAGGACCCTCGTTACTACTTCTATTTGGGGACAATGGGCGATCGTTATTCGCAACCCTTGAAAGAAAACTATAATTAGCAAGAGAATAAACTACTATTAACCAGAGGTCCCCAAGAATACGTTCATATAAACAAGCTGGACTTCCATACTCGGAATTACATTCATTTCTGTTAATAGACTACTATTGTCCTTCGGATAGATCATCGACTACATGCCAATAATTATAAACATCTTTTTTTTAAATTTAGGTCAGTGCCCTTCAATGTGAATTGTATTTTTCCCACCTCTTTCATATCGCTCCAATTTTGTATTTAACCATTTGGGTATTTGTGTCGTCGTCGGACAAACACTTGATTCAATTAAAAGGTCATCCGTTTTTATCATACAATATTTTTTCTCTAGAATATTTCTACATGTAGAATAAATTCTTAAAGGTGAACTGCAAAGCTTTTAATTTTATCTAAATTGTTGCTTATATACATCTTGTCTTATGTGACATAACTTTTATACGTTTTTGGGGCAAATATATATAGTTTGAAAAATTGTACTAATAACAATATTTAAGTTATCCTGCTATAAATCCGTCTTGAAAACTTGTATCGCTTGTCTCTCTTGGTTTGTAGAACGTTATGACGTTATATTGGCCCCCTTCATTCAAGTTTTATTCAAATGTGACGTCATGCTACGTCGGATGAATGAACGAGGACCACTATAACGTCATGACGTTCCAAAAACAACGGGAGGCAAGCGATGACGTTTTTAAAAGTTCTGGCTCTCGGTATAAGTTTTGACTTCTCATATACCCAAAATAAAACAATAACCAACAGAACTATTACCACACATAATTGTAACAACTATAGAAGTTCTTGTTTTATGACATTTTAACAGAACATTGGAAAGCTTTTCAGTTCACCTTTAATGTTCCTTTCGTTAGAATTAAGACAGCATCCGCCAATTAGATTTCATGTATCTCAACGGAAACGACACGATTGCGTTTCTTCATGAACACGAATGTCACGTGATTCCGTTGTGGCTTTGTGTGACAGATACTACATGTACTTTGCTCTAAAAAAACCTAAATGAATAAGGCATGAATGAATCAAGTATTTCGTGACTATACTATTATTGTATCATTTAGTTATGTGTACGACACTTTTTTTAAAACAGAACAAGTGTTCTACTATTCACTAGAAAAATGGCTGTGAAATGCGATAAATTCGATGGGGTGTCCATCCAATCCGACGATAGAGTCTTACGCTTAGTAGACTAGATTTACATTCCGGGCCAAACCATGTATCAAACTCATCTTTGAGGGTAAGTGAGTAAGTAATTAATTAAGTTAAGTATTTTAATTATGCTGGGTAGCTACACGTCGCTATAAACTATTTATCCCTATCTGGCCTGGGCTTTTTGGGCCCTGTCCAGGCCTGGGGGGGGGGCGAAATGCCCCCCCTAATTATTTTTCTGACCCCTTGAGCTAGGGGGCTGAAACTTATCAGGCTATACCCTTGGGTCAAGTTCTACCAGAAAATGTAAAAAAATCCAAGATGGCTGCTTTGATGATGTCACAGTGACGTCATTTCCAAAAACGGCATTTTTTGGTCGATTTTTCGGTAAGATTTTCCGATTTTTTTATTTATGCAATTTCTTCCCAAAAACTGCATGATAAATTAGTAAATATTTATGTGATGTGAAATAAAATAGTTTTTGCCCACTTTTCATCGCGGAAAAGCAGAAATTTTGAAGAAATATGACAAAAACATCACTTTTCTGGTACCCCACGTGGCCGCCATCTTGAATTTACCCATGATCCTCTGTTCGGGGGGTATGCAAATAGGTTCAAAATGACCACAATATGATAAACTATAAAGTCACGGAGTCTCAGCTCTCCATTTTTTGCGTTCCGGATATAGCGCAGAAAGTTTGGTAGGGGGCCATAATGGCCCCCAGGCCAGGTAGGGTTAAGGTAGGCCCATCAAGATAAAGAACTATATAAAAAACTATGACGACAAGTTTTCATGAAAGTATAGATGTCAGTTCTGACATCCAGTATTCAGCTGACGTCCACAAGACTGATCGCTAACAGACATATGGCTATCTAGTAAAATAATGACACGTTTATTTAATGTTACACGACTATGGAATAGTCCACTTACATTCGACTAATTCCAGTCTAAATTTTCCTGAAGTCGTAATACGTTTCAGAAAAGAATGAGAACTGCACTGGCAGAAAACTGGAATGAAAACTATACAGAAGTGAATATTATCGCGCCAGACAACGACGAGATTATTGCCTTCTAAGTTGCATCATAGTATTCAAGTCCACACCCAACAGTTGCCATACTTTCACTATGATATAGATAGTCGAGACCAGATCGAAGTTGAATTATGAATTAACATCAGGGCACAGGATTCCTTCAGAGTTTGAGGGTAATAACGAGGTCGACGTTGGCACAAAGATTATGTGGCAATACTGACTATTAATGAGAGTTGACATAGTTCCGTTGAACGTTGTGCTAACACCTCGTTCTTTGATGCCACTTAAGTACCGCTAATTATTGCGCCGAATGGATGTTATTGTCCCAACCCAATAGAGGTGATGTACGGTATCTGCTTGGGCAAAGTGTCAGGTCTGACTTGTTAAATTATGTTTGATCCCGGCAACCCAATTAACCCATCTAAAAGCTACACAGGCAAACTTTCACCGTTCAGTTCTGTACCAATCAGGTATCGTTCAGCGTCTTGTAACCTCTATGTAACATATTGGTACGTACTGCACGGAAATTATAAGCTTGGTACCGTGAAGTCCTGACACGAACAGTACCGTGCCTTTACCAGTCAGTTATCATGTGCCAGTTTAATATCTACCGGTAATTAATTGGTAACCGATTGGTAGTCATCACGATCCCAACTTTGCCGTACCATGCAGCTCTGACTTGAAGGCTACTGGTATTGATTGGTAACCAATAGGTTATACCAAAAACTTAATGTGTGGTAACTTATTGGTGATCGTTACTGTTCAGTTACTGATTGGCGAACAACTTGACAACTGAACAGTACCGCAAGTGGATCTTTCTTACCAGTACCGCGCAGTTACCCGGAGGCTCTGGCAGGTAGGCAGAACTGGTTGGTAGCTGTTCAGTACCTGAGCCCTAACCAGTCAAGGTGCTGATGTGTTAATGCATTGTTACCAATATGTAACCAAGTGTGGGTTGGTAACATAACGGTAACCTGTTGGAAACTGAATGGTAACTACTTTATAACCAATCAGTAGATAATGCATAGGATCCGATGGTTGACCGGTCAGTATCCGGCTGTTTGACCGTTGATACTGATCAGGTGAAAACTGAACGGTACTGCATGAGGGCCTTTCCTTCCAGTACAATCAGGAACTCCATCAACCAATAACTAGTCAGTTACTGGTAATGGTTGGTAGCGGCTTACCTGTGTATCCTGGCAAACGTAATGGTCATTGGTTAGGTTTTTAATGAAAAACATCATGCCTTGCTGACATGATTGAAAAACATGTTGACCGCTTCTCTCTTATAGGAAACCATTTTGTGTTTCTATTATTTTCATTTCACACACATTTGGAATTGGTGCTAACCTTTCATACGAAATAGGCCTATTAACGCGGAAATTATTTTATGGACGACGGCTGGTTACTGAGTGTCGGATCTGACGCTTGTTATTGTGGCTGTGACTTCATCTGAAGAATATGGGCAATACATACATTGCAAAGGTCTGGTCCGTCATTCATAATTCCGTCGTCGTCCATTAAAGAATATCAGCGTCCATAATCCAAAGACCTATTCCATATAACAGTATTAGCACCAAATTCAAAAAGACAGTGTAGTGTACATAAACATAGGCTAGTTTCCTGCATGTAGATGTATAATGACTTCTTTCTCATGCAGCCGATTCAAGAAATGAATTACGTGTTCTTCTTAATATCAGTTCGCAAGTTGATTGGTATGATAAGTTGATTTAATTCGCTGTGATATCTCTTTTATCTTGAACGTTAATTACACCAGTCACTTTTTCAATGAAGTTCTCTGTGTAACGGTGCTAATGTTTTATCTGCAAGTCGAATCCTTAGGGAAATACGTCTATCGATAGAAACCATGAGCCGGCGTTCCTGCAATCCAGTTACTATTATGTTTAATGAAGGCAATAATCTACAGAATACCGGAATATGTGAGACTATCATGTGCAATCAGACGCAAATATGCCGGCGTACTGACATGAAGTCATATGACCCCACAGGCCAATATTCTGCGTGCATTTCTAAAAGACTCCACATGGACCAGATTGTATCTCAGTTACGCTTTTATTGTAGACATTCATGTGAAGATCTTGAATGATATATTACACGGCCCCTAGCACCGGTTTAAGCGGTATTAGATAAAAATACCCAAGACTAATGATGTATTAGCCTCATCAAGTCATCCGATAAAAAGTGATGAACTATGTGACCGTTAGATAGAAGAAAAAACGTTTACCACTCACAAAACTACAATGATTTGTACGGAGGGCAAGCCTCCTTGATTTTTGCAATCAACTTTATTGTGTAAGAGATAGCGCTTTTTATTGAATCTTTAGGGAAGTATGCCATTCGATAGAAATCTTGGTACCGCCGTTCCTGTAATCCAATTATTACCCTGTTTAACTTGTGCAATCATCTATAGAATACAGAAACAAGTGAGAATTCCCTGTACAATGTCTCCATCAATACCAAGGGAATTCTTCGTTTAAGATGGAGACTGACACCTCCATTTCCAACACAGAATTTTATTGAGATTTTTCATGCGAATAAACACTGTTATACAGACCAGAAAAATCAATTAACCCTAACTCATCTGAACTTTTTGGGACCCGTCCACGCCGAAATGCCCCCATCTTTTAGCCTGTACTGGTTCCAAAGCATTACAGTTTGTCATTATATGCACTATGAAAACTACTCAGGGAAATTGGTATATTTTCCTGCAATGGCGTTATTATTCAAAGCTCGTGAATATGGTCCGGTCATATTTGACAGAAATCGTACGGCACATCGGTCTGAAATATCTATGTATGGTCATATTGTTCCGCGCACGCTCACCCTCATTGCTGAGTCTGTGATTACGGTAAATGCTATGCAACATTTTCCATATCCATAGAAAGATTGTTTGATGGCTACCCTCTGATAAATACTCAAGGGCGTTGACCCAGTTTGTTTGAACTCATCAAATATTCCCTGTTATCAACATGACCAAGGAGTTTCCTGCCACCTGATTTAAGACTACATTACTTAAATACCCCTTGTTAATGAGCAGATTAACTATTATGATTTTTTTTTTGTTCTTTTATTATATTCGTTTCACTGTAACCAGAGCGCATCTATTTTGGCCATGATGAATGAAGTATTATATTGTGTTGTTTCGGCATCCATCTTGGTCTAGTCCCACCTCTATTGTATAGACCGACAGATGGAGAAACATTGCCATGGGAGCCTGATCTCTACAACCAGTACACCAGTTCAATATACCCATAGATTTATTGAATGAAATAATTCTTGCAGGCATACGGTAAAAATACGGTAAATGTACATTTCGTTCGCCTCGAGGCTCGTCGTCATTGTAAGGATCGTTTCGCAATCCATTGTTGCAATCGGATTGCACGTATGCAAAATAGCGATGGCTTGGTTATCTGTGATTCAACTCCTTCGGAAAGTAACCAAGATTTTTCTCGACTGGTGCGTGTAAATGATTGTCATGACCTATCGAATTGTAAGCGTCTGGTCCGTCATTCATAATTTAGCCGTCGTCCATTAAAGAATATCCGCGTCCATAATTCAAAAACCTTTTCCATATTCCATTAGCACCAAATTCTAAAAGACAATGCTAGTATACATAAACATAGGCTAGTTTCCTGCAAGAGAGAAGCGGTCAACAGTTTTCAATGATGCCGGCAAGACATCATGATGTTCCAAAAATATCAAATCCGTATCACTGATCAGTATTCTTAATCCATAATATTCGTTATAGAGTCGTCATCTAAAAAATGATGTATCTCAGTCACGCTTTGATTGTGACTGTTCATATGAGTACCATGTAGATCTTGATTTACATGGGTTCATACGGCCCCTAGCCCCGGGTTAAGCGGAATTTAGACACAAGTTACGAAACGTAACGCCATAGATCTTGCACGCTACGCTTGTATCAACATGCGATATGTATTGTCAAATTTGAGAAACTTCGAGTGGAGGCGCTTGGTGGTATAGCGCTGTTTTATAAGTTTCTGCAATAATGTTTTGTGACGTTGATTCAAATCGTCACATTTAACAGAGGATCTAGCAAATGCTACTAGGCGAGATATGTATACGCCATATGCAGGTCCTACTGGAATATTACTGTCCAGAAAGGGATAGTTTACGATGCCGAAATTGTAAACATCTCTTTTGTCATAAAGTCGACGAGAGAAGGCCCGTTTCATTTTTATAGGGATATAGGTATAAAGATGATGTGCTGGTAGGGATATATATCTAGTTTCTTTCACATTTAGTGAAGATGGATATACACCCTTCACTGCGTTATATATATAGCGATTATCCACAGCGAGAAGAACGTCTGTATAGAGTCTGGTGAATGAGAAGGGACGGGCTTTGAATTGATCGGTTTTTAAAAGCGCCTGCATATAGTCATATTCATAAGAGAACAGATATAGGTCAGCCAACAGGGGTGCACAATTAGTATCCATTGGAATACCTATATGCTGCTGATATATTGTGTTGCCAAATTTCACATAGATATTTTTAATGAGAAATTCAAGCAACTTCATGAGCAAAGAAACATCCCACGAATGATGAACACTTTCTTGGATCCTGAGGTGCTTTTTCCGTGCTTGTTTAATATGTTACAGGACGATATCCAGAATGACGAAACACAAACGTTTCGATGCATGGTAACGTGAGATATTACCAGATTATCCCTGTGTCCAGTCATGTCCAAATAACCTCGATGAGACATTACATACCTCGGGCTGTAGGTCACCCAGAAGCAGAGGAATCACACCTGTACTTGTAGGTCAACCGCGAGAAATATTTTAGCTCAGGGTGTTTCTTGATTATATTACATCCTTGGAATGGCGGGCATGCTACATGACATCTTGGACACGTTAGGTTGATGTTACACTATATAATTTTCTCCTATATAATTTTCTCGAGTGGCTGGACAAAATACGACCCACGTTGAGGACTTTGTGCCTGAAACTCGGTCTGAAAGAAGGAAACAACTATGTAATCACATATTTTGGTCATACAAAAAGACACATCGGCTCGGCTGTTTTCTAGATCAAGCATGTCTTTACATTTACGCATTTCAATTTTTTGTATGTGGGGCAAACTAGCACTATTACCGATAACATGTGGACGATACTCGTGTACTTTGACCGTCCCTCCTAGAAACTAATTGGATCAAATGGGACCTATTTTAGGAAGTCTACACACACTGGACAGCACACCCTTTATGACAGTTTTGAACCATGGCCTACTAAAATTGACTAAGTTTGTTCCTTATTACACAATATCTGTAAAAGCACCCTGCTACTTAGAACTTGATAACTTAAAATGTTCCTGAGCTGGAATAGTTTTCGCAAAAAGGTAACTAAGAAGCCGATCATGCAATTATTCTTGTCACTGATAGCAGAAAAGACAGAACAAAAGATGATCTCTTGAATATGGTTGAATATACCTGTTCTTGGCAAACACGGAGAATTGGAGCGATATGCAAGAGGTGGGAAAAATTGACGACGTCTGGTGACTAAAAAGCAACCATAAGACTCTACAGGAAAGTATTCGACACCCAACATTCAGACCCGAGAATACGGTGGATTCTCGGACGTAGCCTTGGTATCTCAGCCGCGCCTGTAATGCATAACAATACATAAGGAGATGTTTTCTCGGATGTTTTGACCCTACACCTGCCTCTGTATATCATGAATATAGTTAAAAGTTTTCTCGGGATGTTTTGACCCTACATCTGCCTCAGTATATCATGAATATAGTTAACAATTCACCATATATACTCTCATATTCTTGTAGATATAGTGATGCCGGTGGTACCCACGACGTATAATCTTATATTAATTTATAGTTACACTTCTCGTCTCCTTCATTTTTCTTGTCTGTGCTTCACACGTTGTGTAATCGTTTATTAATTTCTATTCACACATATCTTGTTTTGATTGTCTTTCTTGCTGAAGGCCCTTGTCACGTGCAAGTGTATTTTAGAAATATACATAAATGGACTGGCAATATTCCAGCATGGTCGCTACAGGAGATTCGGCCTATGCGTCGACAAACATCTATCTCAAGAAGCGGGACTGTTACACGCCTGATAGTATATTATTACTATTTTTCAATTCAGGCTTAAGGAGATATTAAATACGGTGCATGCTCACTTCAGGATGTCAGTCGCTGTCTCCATTCCGTCTCTCCATAGTAGTAGTCTGTGGGAACATCTAACAATGCCGTAAACCGTCAGTTGAATGGAAGGCTATCAGTAAAGTTACTAAACCACTAGGAAGGACTGTCAAACTAATTGTTAGAGCAAACCAATCAAAATAATTTAGTTCTTGGTACATATAAGAGCTATGATTTTAAAAGTTTATTTTCCCCGGTTGTAAAGGCACATATATAGGAGAAACTGAGAGGTGCATATTCATACATGTACGGCTTAAACAACATGTAAGTGGTGTTTTCAACCGCATAGATGGATGCGAACTGTTTCAAATATGTATAGAGGTTTGATGTAGAAAATAGCGGAGTCTGTGTGCCAGTTAAACAAACGACAGAATTTGTATTAGATTGTAAGATCATTGACAAATCCAGTGGCTGCATGAACAGACTCACCAATCCCCAGTGTACGATCTGTCAAAGCGACACAGCTCACCAATTAGCAATGTACGAGTTGTCAGAGCATTTCCACCATAGCTCTCTAGAAGTCCTGTGGCTCTGTCAGTATGTCGGCACCTCTTCCCACTTATATGCGGTGTAAGTTTTACCTGTATATGGCGAGATTCTGCTGGTAGACGTTTCGTCCCCGAGGCCCGCCCCCTGTACAGACCTTTTGGTCTCTGAGATATGTTAGCATTGTGGGAAGTTGATGCTGGGTCGACATCGGGCCTTACAGACTAGTATTTTGTGTTAAATGCCGTCATTTTCATCTGATGACGATACAGCTCACCAATCCCCAGTGTACGAGCTGTCACAGCGACACAGCTCACTAATTAGCAATATACGAGTTCTCTAGAAGTCCTGTGGCTCTGTCAGTATGTCGGCACCTCTTCCCACTTATATGCGGTGTAATTTTTACCTGTATATGGCGAGATTCTGCTGGTAGAAGTTTCGTCCCCGAGGCCCGCCCCCTGTACAGACCTTTTGGTCTTTGAGATATGTTAGCATTGTGGGAAGTTGATGCTGGGTCGACATCGGGCCTTACAGACTAGTATTCTGTGTTAAATGCCGTCATTTTCATCTGACGACGATACAGCTCACCAATCCCCAGTGTACGAGCTATCACAGCGACACAGCTTACTAATTAGCAATGTACGAGTTGTCAGAGCATTTCCATCGTAGCTCTCTAGATTTGTATCTAATACCGCTTATGCCGATGCTAGGGGCCGTGTGGTCATGTCATCTAAGTTGCCACATGAACAGGTACAATAAAAGCGTACCTGAGATACAACACATATCACGAATCGTTAGATTCTTGGTATGTGCTTTAGAATAGGTTAACCAGAAGACTATACTGTGAAGTCATGTGGCTCTGTCAGTATGTCGGTACCTCTTCCCACTTCACTTATATGCGTTGTAATTTTTACCTGTATATGGCGAGATTCTACTGGTGGACGTTTCGTCCTCGAGGCCCGCCCCCTGTACAGACCTTTTGTTCTTTGATATATGTTGGCATTGTGGGAAGTTGATGCTGGGTCGACATCGGGCCTTACAGGCTAGTATTTTGTGTTAAATACCATCATTTTCAACTGACGACGATACAGCTCACCAATCCCCAGTGTACGAGCTCTCACAGCGACACAGCTCACCAATTAGCAATATACGAGTTGTCAGAGCATTTCCATCATAGCTCTCTAGATTTGTATCTAATACCGCTTATGCCGCGGTGCTAGGGGCCGTGTGGTCATGTCATCCAAGTTGCCACATGAACGGGTACAATAAAAGCGTACCTGAGAAACAACACATTTCACGAATCGTTAGATTCTTGGTATGTGCTTTAGAATAGGTAAACCAGAAGACTATACTGTGAAGTCATGTGGCTCTGTCAGTATGTCGGCACCTCTTCCCACTTCCCTTATATGCGTTGTAATTTTTACCTGTATATGGCGAGATTCTGCTGGTGGACGTTTCGTTCCCGAAGCCCGCCCCCTGAACAGACCTTTTGGTCTTTGATATATGTTGGCATTGTGGGAAGTTGATGCTTGGTCGACATCGGGCCTTACAGACTAGTCTTTTGTGGTAAATGCCGACATTTTCATCTGACGACGATACAGCTCATCAATCCCTAGTGTACGAGCTGTCACAGCGACACAGCTCACCAATTACCAATATACGAGTTGTCAGAGCATTTCCATCGTAGCTCTCTAGATTTGTATCTAATACCGCTTATGCCGGTGCTAGGGGCCGTGTGGTCGTGTCATCCAAGTTGCCACATGAACAGGTACAATAAAAGCGTACCTGAGATACAACACGTATCACGAATCGTTAGATTCTTGGTATGTGCTTTAGAATAGGTTAACCAGGAGACTATACTGTGAAGTCATGTGGCTCTGTCAGTATGTCGGCACCTCTTCCCACTTCCCTTATATGATATGAGGCGATAACCTCGACCTCCACCACTGAAGTGTGGTGTTGAAGCCTAAATAAAACTTTTCCGCTGAACACTCTCCATTCATTCCGTTGCTTATTCCCAGTGAACACCTTTATGTTTAATTTTAATTTAAACATTACTCGGTGTACTATATGTCTGACAGGTTGATTATTTGTCAATGTTCTGTAAAATGTATATATACCTATGGAATCTGTCGCAAACCGTCAAAGAAAATCCAACCGAACGACGCGAAGTAGCACCGCCCACAGACTAAAAACAGACCGTCCCTGATGCTCGTGAATAGCCCACTATCAAAAACAGAACATAAATCTTTGAGTTGTACACACAATGGGATGAATCCTGCCATCCTATTCCCTGATACACATTCCAAGCAATACTACAGGCACTGATTTCTACGGATCACCTGCAGTTCTATAGTTTTTACTAAAGTGCTCTGTGAATCAGAAGAGAACAACCACGCGATCAATTAAGCAAAGAACTACTATTAATATACCTTATGTGCATTCTATAAACAGAATGACTGAAATTAATAGGCCAACCCCTTCATAGAGTTTTCAACATTTTTTACTATATTATCTTTTGCTATTTGTTTTCAATTATAGTGCATGTAAATATATAATGGAATATTGTGTTGATGGGGCACGAGATCCGCATGGAAAGCTGAACAAAAAATACAATTCCATTAAATATAAACCATTATTCATGGCATTAGACATGAATAAATATATGTCGAATATTGATCTACAAAAGGCTTCTCTGTGATATTTTCGGAATCCTACTCCTATTGGATAATTACTCTAGATACTGGTGGTAGAATATAATCGAAATTAATTATTCATGCACAAAATAAGCTTTTAGAGAGGAGTTGTTGGACAAGACCTTTGGAGAGTATTCATTCGAGACTACACAAAGGATTATTTAAGGATAGCTATCCCTTAGAGGGTCAAAATTGGTCATTTTTTTATTTCTTCATTCAAATATTCACTATTTCCTCTAACATTTGGTGAAAAAATGAAATCAAAATTATAAATAGAAGTGCTTCAATATTAGGATTATAAATTTAGTTTCCGAGGAACTGGAACAATTAAACAGATTGTCTTAGCTTGGGCTTGGCTACTATTATTTTTGTCTGTTAAATTTCCCTTTCCAAAACTCATTTCCGCAGTATTATGGTAAGCTAATTATCTATTAGTCCTACTTGTTTACATTAATCTACCCCTTTCTGATCAAAACCATGCAAACATCCGTATTTTTGTTTCTAATTATAACAGTGACACTTCACTCAGACACCCGCCGTGAAATATCAGCTCAACAAGTTTTAGCTAGTTTTTTTAAGTTTAAATTGGACTTTAAACCGCCTTGATGAGAAAAACTTAGTGTAATAGTTATCCAGAATAAACAGGAATTCGAGTAGGCCCCATTAGACAGATTAAAAATGTATTTGACAATAGAATTCAAGCAAAAAATTAGGATTAATTCATCAGATGTATAGCTTTCATGTTTGTCCAAAATCCGAGATTTAAACGTTTATTTCTCGAAAAGTATCCATGCTACCCTTTTGAAATTTGGCATGCTTGTTACTTATAAGGTGATCTAGTAAACTTTATCTCACTTTTTGTAAGTTCGGATTAATTTTTTAATTATTAAACTTTTAAGACAAACGACCGTAAAAAAATACGTTTTTTTTCAATTTATTTTAGTTAAATAGTTGTAAAAACAAAACTAGGCAAAAATTAAAAAAAATGAGATATGGTTTACTAGTTCGAATTGTCTCCTATCAAGGTATACCATCAAAGTTGAATCAAGACCAACAGTTTTCATGAAGTTTCAATTGAAAAATGGACGCTATTGTTTTCATTTTAATTTAGTTTTTGAAATATTTTCTACACAGTAGCAGCGTCGGTTATACAAATTATATGGTTGGAAATCCTACGATGTAAGCTTTCATAAAATATATAGTTTATTATGGTTATCTTGTATATTTACTGACACAGACGACAAATTGTCATGGGGGTGCAAAAACTGCCTCTAAGGGGATAGCTATCCTTAAGAAGCGTTGAAGTTAGCACAAGTCTGCTCAAGTACATTTATCTGAACTTTTTTAAAACTATTTGATCAATAGTAGCGAAAAGTAAGAAGATTTCATATCTCTCAGTGATCTCGTCCAAAATTTTACCGACGGCCATATATTGAATGACGGACTAGGCGCTTGCATCACAAATTTCCTCTTAATAAGTTCCAGGTTTTTATCTTCCGGTCATGAAAGTTAAACAGAACATTTCGCATATATAGAATTAATTAAGAATACATGACAATTTCTAGTTTGCCCCCGTTTCAAAGTTATCAATTTATTTGTAGAGTTCGGATTGATCGGATTTTTATGGATTATTGAACTTGGAAATCTTACAAATATGAAAAGTAAACATCTCCATTCAGTTGTGGGGTCA
The DNA here is from genome assembly GCA_036873755.1 of Hanleya hanleyi. Lineage (NCBI taxonomy): Eukaryota > Metazoa > Mollusca > Polyplacophora > Lepidopleurida > Hanleyidae > Hanleya > Hanleya hanleyi. The sequence goes on along the minus strand of JAVTVY010005639.1, from coordinate 16,655 downwards.
GGATGTAAAGTTGATCATGTTCTAGTTTTCCTGATTGAACAGCTTTCAGAAAATATATAATTCATTTTGATGAGTTTATTTATTGGAATTTCACAGAACAAACCCTGATCTTACTCCGTTGGGGTGTTAAGTAATTTAGAGAACATAACTTAAGCAATGATTCAAGAAACTGGCCACGTGTACTTCTTGATGTCAATGGTTCGCATCCATGGATTTGATTCACTCAAATTACTTTTTCTGTGATGTATTTCAACGAAACCACTTTTTGTGAGCAAAGGTTTGTTATGTAGGGCTGATTGATTTATATCGAACTCTCACGGTCATCCACTGCAATCATATACTAGTAATATGTTATTGCATTTAAATCTTTTCGTTTGAGACAACATATAGAATACCTTTTCAAATCCTCGAGAAATCCACCGTGCTATTCGGATGAATACATCTGAGGCAAATCAGAAAAAAACCTTCCTGATTAGTCCATGTGCATTGCAGCGTGCTTTTTCTTTGCGTCTCTGGGATTTGAATTAATCCGTATTTCCCCTAGACTATTATACAATGTACATACTCGTGTATCAAGCGCATGCATGGATGTCTAGGTACCAATCCCCAATGTGTTTCATAATTTCGTTTTTTTTTCCACCGAGATCATCTGTAAAGTTATTCACGGAATGGTTGAGATATGTAGTCTTTGTTAGACCTTCGTTTCATACAGCTGGAACAGTGGGCAATCTTCATTTTCACGACCTCTGACCGAAAACTATTAATTTACAGGAGAACAAGCTACTGTTGTCCTGCTATATCAGAAAAAGTGTTGATTCCATGTCGATACTTACCAACATATATGTTGCAATTTAGGTCAGTGACCTGCTTTCAGCTTTGTGTATTTGTGTCATCGACGGACAACTACCGTATTCCATTCTATTGCTACGTACTCGTTTTTACAATATAATGTGGTCTACTTCTTCTCGATTAAAGTCCGAAATAGTTTGAGTACAAAACGCTTTTGAGTATGGAATGACATGGGCGCGCTGGTTAGTTTGGTTTGGTTGGTACACGATTGGTTTGGCCGCGTTATAACCAGAACATTCGGTTTCACTGAATATTTATTTGCACAAACTGGACTTTGTCGCGATATCTGAATAAATTATTTCTACATGTAGAATAAATCATTCGCAATTTCTTCTATTGAATTATTGGACGATTTGCCACTGAGATTTCATGGATATAATTTGAAATTACACGGATACGTTTGCTCTTGGAATACCCAGGCCGAACTTACAACCACCAGTTCTAATCTCCAACAGTAAGACGCTCCAGATCGCCTACTGGATTATTGTCCTCTCAGTGACGTCAGTATTTCTGTATAATATACATGTTTCTGTATTACTATCTACATTATATAGATAGTGATATCAAATCCAGTATGAATTGCGCTTCCTACTCCAGGACACTAGAAGCTTTCATCGTTTGAATGTAAATGAGATCTATGTTGACAGACTGTATGATAATAATGATTATTATATGGATTTGACACAAAATCCTCTAAACGTTTTACTGACTCTTCCTTCTTCGATGCCACATACATATATTGAGCCGATTGAATGTAGTTTTTGTCTCACTAGACGTTGTTACTGTTGTATAACATCTAATAGAGCAAAGCTTAAGGTGGTCGATATTCCATTTTTGTTCATTGTCATTTTGAAATTTTGATCATGTCAACCCAACTTAGTCAAAGTTATCCAGGGCAGCGTGAGTGTCATCTCATCTGAAGAATGTAGGCAATGCAAATGGATTTCTTTTCCATTCAGCCAATTAAGAAAATGTGCTACATGTTCTTGTTATCACAAGATTGCAAGTTTGATGGCGAGATACATTGATTTAATTCGCGAATAATTTTGATTCTTGGACGTTACAAGCGTATGGTCCGTCATTCATAATTCTGCCGTCGTCCATGAGAGAATATCCGCGTCCATAATCCAAAGACCTATTCCATATTCCAGTATTAGCACCAAATTCAAAAAGACAATCATAGTATACATAAACATAGGCTTTACACAAGTCACTTTTTCAGTCAAATTCTCTGTGTAAAAGATGGTGTTATTTTTCTTATCTGTAATTTGAATCTTTATGGAAATTTGCCATTTGATGGAAATCATAGCATCCCCGTTCCTGCAATCTAATTATTGCCCTGTTTAATGTGCGCAATAATTTACAATACCCGAACACGTGAGAGTAGTAACCAAAGCGCATTTCGAGTAGTTGGCGCCTCACTGCGCATGCGCGAGAAAGTAGTGTGCGCGGGAGTGTTGTGCGCAGGTATGACGTCACTTCCGGTCTGGGTGAAGGGGGCGTGACCTGTGAACATGATAGGACATGTACTGACCTGTCTGTGGGGTTTTCCCCACAATTTCGCTGACGTCCGTGTCTTTTCGGTGACGTCCGTATCTTTTCGGTGAGGTCCGTGTCTCTTCGGTGAGGTCCGTGTCTTTTCGGTGAGGTCCGTGTCTTTTCGGTGACGTCCGTTGACCTGTGAACAGGATAGAACATGTACTGACCTGTCTGTGGGGATTTTCCACAATTTCGCTGACGTCCGTGTCTTTTCGGTACGTCCGTGTCTTTTCGGTAACGTCCGTGTCTTTTCGGGTTTGTATGAGGGTCTTGAGGGGGCGACTGTATGTGGCAAGTTGACTGTGGATGTTTTTTTCGGTGATCTTTCATCCGGGCACTTCACGTCTGCGCCTGCACCGAAAAGACACGGACGTCACCGAAAAGACACGGAGGTTAACGAAGAGACACGGACGTCACCGAAAAGACACGAAAATACACGGACGTCACCGAAAAGACACGAAAATACACGGACGTCACCGAAAAGACACGAAAATACAAGGACGTCACCGAAAAGACACGGAGGTTAACGAAAAGACACGAATGTCGCCGAAAAGACGTATAAAAGTGGAAATTTTGAGGGCATTGCTGCATTCATTGGCCTGCATGACCAACCTGCCTCACCAGCCTGCCTGACCAGCCTGAGCCTACCTGACAAGCCTGAACCACTCTGACGACAGGAGCTACTTGCCTGAGCCTCACCAGCCTGAGCCTGCCTCACCAGTGCAACTTCACCAGCCTATCTCACCATAGCAGCTACTTACCCTACCAGCCTGAGCCAACAGTCATGGAGTCATCTCACCGAGCTAAGCTTCTACAGCACCGTATTCGCCTCGTTGATGAGATGCAGCATGTGGCCGATAAATGTGATCTGCTTATGGTGGAAAACATAACCCTTAAACACGGTGTGGAAGATATCATGGAGGAGAAGACCACTTCGCGACAAAACAGAGCCCTCATCGGCGATCTACTGCGCCGTGGCCCCTTAGCATTTCAAGCCTTCGTGGAGGCGTTGAAGAAGACGGGAAATGAAGGAATAGCAGGTCTACTTCAAGCCGAGGATTCAGAAGATAAAATCTTAGTCATGGACATGGACATCGCCGAAGGGAGTACAGGTACCAAACGTACCCACGAAGATGCCGGTCCACCTGCCAAACGTCCCCGACTAACACCTTTAAAAATACCTCAGCAAGTGCTTCAGTCAGTGCCCCAGCAAGTGCCTGAGCAAGCGAAGGAGGAGATGCTACTTCCTATGTCTGTGCAGGAGATCAGTGACATTATCCAGCAGGCCTACCAGGCGGCCCACATGAACACTTGGGAGCTCTCTCCCTATTTAACTGTGAGCGTCAAAGAAGAGCAAGTGCATTTTAACACACCGGCCTGGGACGACAAACCACCTAAGCATATCGCCTTGACGTTGGAGACCCGGATAAGAGTACAGGCCATTTATTACGCCGTCGATGCGGTCATTGACCACCAGGGGAGCGACGAAGCGAAATTTTATGTGGGTGACGACATCTTCCTCACCTGTTCTATGTTTAACAACATGCTGCTGGTGCATATTCGTAAATGGAAGTTGAGGGGAGATACGCGTATTCCTTTACCTGAGGGCGTCACCCTGCAAATACCTGCGTGGCGGAAGCTGGAGAGTCTGACAGGTGAAATTCATGAAGTCCTGTCTGACCAGGTGACTCAGTATATTTATAAGAAGTACATCGACACATTCCTGGATCATCTCAGACCCCGCATTCGAAGAACGGTCTCTTCAACACGCATACGTGTATGGACAATAGTATACCATCAGTCGCGCTGATGACTGAGGGACTACACGCCGTTAACGAGGTGCAAATTGCCGAGGCATTGCAAGCTGCCTGTCCACCCAGAATTCCACGTGAACAGATTGCCACCTTCATATACGTGCACCAGGGGCAGAAAGACAATGACGAGTTCAAACAAGTCTTGTTGCATGAGAAATTGAACATTCAGACAAGTCTTGTTGCATAAATATTGAACATTCAGACATGACCGTATTCCTACATTCTAGGTTCATTCTATGTTCATTCTATGTTCATTTAAGCGCCTTGACAGCGTAAAATTGTATTAGAAAATTCAACACCAAGAGTCTACTGTGGTGAAGACCTTATGTTCATTCTACTGTGTTAATAAATATTAGAAATTCAAATGTGTGTCAGTGTTCACTCTATGCAAAGGGATATTGGTGTGGGAGCTGGTGTTTTGTGCTTTTAGTTAGAAAGTTTCTCCCCTTTCGGGTGTAATTAGGTGGCCCTAATAAGGGCCTTTGGAAAGAACAGCGGACTGGTCATCACACTGTTACGGCCGGAATATTTTTTTCATGCTTGATACCCATCCCCGACACACAGGGCATCGTAACTTCAAATGAAGCTCCTCTGTCTCTGCGCACTGGCACGAGCCCGCCATGCATGTTAAGCTTAGCACGCATACACCACATATAGGCACAGGTGGCCACAAGGAAAAAAGGCGTACATCGTCTCATCGTCTTGACACACGGTACAGGTTGATCTCTTCTGCTCGCTAGCCATCTCTGGTGATGGTGTTGTCATTCCTGTTGCGGTCGCTGTGGTAGCCGTCGTTGTGGTAGCCGTCGTTGTGGTAGCCGTCTGAGTCGAAGCTGTAGTTGCTGGGGGTCTACTACTGTTTAACCACTCCAACTCTCCGTGTACATCTTCATCGTCTGTTTCATCATCATCATCATCCTCTTCCTGCACAGCGTCCCTTATTTCTCTATCTTCTTGTGCGCCTCTCGTCCTCAAAGCTTCAGCAATCTGAGCTTCAGCAACACGCTGCAAGCTCGTAATGATTGTAACATGTTCGTCTTCTCCGCTCGAGCGAATCCGTCTAGGATCTTGTTGTTCTCCGTCTCGAATTGTCACCCTGAAAGTTTCGGTCGACACTCACGTGTTCATTGCGTTGAAAAGTGACCGTCTCTTTGTGCCGTACAATGTACCCAAATGCCATATTCACTTTGAACGCTGTCACTTGGTCCGTAAAAATACTCTCGGAGTAGGTAGGAAGATGCGTGAGGTCCTCCAACCGGAAATTATACAAGTCCAATAGACGACGGTGACGGTGAAAACAATGGCGTATGGTACTCCAGTGACGTCGATAAATCTCACTCACACGTGCGTCTTCGGGCAAGGCATCAGCCGGAGGCGCTCCTGGATCCCCATGGAAAATCTTCTCCACGTCTCATGCTGCAGTGAGGCTCAGGCAAGTAGCTCCTGTCGTCAGAGTGGTTCAGGCTGGTCAGGTAGGCTGGTGAGGCAGGTGGGTGAAGCAGGCCAATGAATGCAGCAATGCCCTAAAAATTCCCACTTTTATACGTCTTTTCGGTGACGTCCGTGTCTTTTCGTTAACCTCCGTGTCTTTTCGGTGACGTCCGTGTCTTTTCGGTGACGTCCGTGTCTTTTCGGTGACGTCCGTGTCTCTTCGGTGACGTCCGTGTCTCTTCGGTGACGTACGTGTCTCTTCGTTAACCTCCGTGTCTTTTCGGTGACGTCCGTGTCTTTCTCGGTGCAGGCGCAGACGTGAAGTGCCCGGATGAAAGATCACCGAAAAAAACATCCACAGTCAACTTGCCACATACAGTCGCCCCCCTCAAGACCCTCATACATACCCGAAAAGACACGAACGTCACCGAAAAGACACGGACGTACCGAGAAGACACGGACGTCAGCGAAATTGTGGGAAAACCCCACAGACAGGTCAGTACATGTTCTATCATGTTCACAGGTCAACGGACGTCACCGAAAAGACACGGACCTCACCGAAAAGACACGGACGTCAGCGAAATTGTGGGAAAAACCCCACAGACAGGTCAGTACATGTTCTATCATGTTCACAGGTCACGCCCCATTCACCCAGACCGGAAGTGACGTCATACCTGCGCACAACACTCCCGCGCACACTACTTTCTCGCGCATGCGCAGTGAGGCGCCAACTACTCGAAATGCGCTTTGGTTACTACTCGTGAGGATACATGTACACTGTCTCCATCATGTCAAGGGAATCCATTCCTTTAACGGTGATAGTAATTTCGCAACAACATTACCTCCTGAAGGAACAATTAACAAATCAACTCCACAATTGGACAAAATGAGACCAGACAACACCATTTGAGGTCATCGGCACATGGTATGCCCCATGGTGTGAAACGGGCAGCTGGATGTCAACGTCACCAATGGAAAATAGCCGCAAGGGGATTCATTACTGTACATTCCCTTCGAACTTAATAAGCTGAAATGATATTACACAAAATAATTATTCTCCAACGGCTAACTTCTCGACCGCCAATAAGTTGCGTCCGTGTGAGTGAGTGAGTAGGATTTAGCGTAGCTTCCAACAACGTTTCTGTCATATTATGGCCGAATGAGAAAGATAGTCAAGAGTCAAATCCGATATTCATTTGCTAGCCTTGGTTCATCAAAGCTTCACAGTCATAATCTAAGCCCTTATTTCATATGACACGGTTGGCAATAAATTCCAAACCTGAATAGAATAAAAATATATCAACACAAGTTACGTTTTTGCGAAACAATAGCGGTCAACAGTTTTCAATGAACACAGCAATGTAGGATTTTCCTGTAGGTGAACCCGTTTTACTGACAGATGTTTATCAATGCAATGAAATCCTCATTTCCAAGAGTATAATGTACTGTATCACAATGTTTCAAAACAATTGATTGCGACTGGACACCATGAAGATCTCGTATTACATGGCGCTCGTTTGTTCCCTAGCCACGCGTTATGCGTTAAATATCTATATTTACAACTATTTTAGATAGTTCAAGTACCTGGAATATCTTGCTTGGTCATCGATGTATCACACTAAGGAAAATCATATTGCTTACGGGCCATACCCCAATACCCTTTCGTAGAGGAGGCAAAGTTGAATCACCCGGATACGTGTAGCATGTGTTCTAGTAGATGGCAGTTAGGTGGCGATATGATTATTTTAGCCGGTGAAGTTATGTACACAAAGGAGACAATCGGGTAGTTCTTCATTGCACCAAGGTCTTACATGAAGACCATGAATTTTTACTAAAAAAAATTGAATGTCATCTAAACCACCTACAGCCTAGCATGATTTTCTAGTTAGTGTTCTATCTGTGAAACTATAAAGCGATGCAATAATTCAAAGCAGACATACATGTATGTTTACCCTTCTGTAATTTGGGCGCTGGTAAACCAGGGACCCGATAAGCATACATTCCAGAAAGCGATGGTAAAAAAGTGGGTTTGATAGCCTCATCGACTTTATCGAGCCTCATTCATGTAATCGCAAATTTTCCAGAACGGGCTTGACATTAATCCCATATGAACAATCACCTGTGTGTCAGTCGGCCTGTACACGTATGTCATTCATATTCAATCACACAGTATTGATTCAGTTCTGATAATTTCCTCATGTGATATGGCTATATCATCAAGCGCCTTCACTCGATATTTCTCAAATTTGGCGATACATATCGCATGCTGATAGCAGAATTCGAGCGTAGCATGTAAGATCTATGGCGGCACGTTTCGTGCCTCGTGTCTAATTCCGCTTAACCCGGGTCTAGCGGCCGTATGAACCCATGTACTTCAAAATCCTTATCTTGTTCATATGAACAGGCACAATCAAAGCCTGACTCGATTTTGTCTTAGTGGAAATTAGCCTAGTTTTATGTACATGTATGCTATGATTTATTCTTTTAATTCGGTGCTTATGTTATTATATGAATTAGGTCTTTGGATTATGGACGCGTAAATTCTTTAATGGACGACGGTTGAACATTGAATGACTGACTAGACGATTGTTTGGTATTATGTTGATATCATGCTTTGATTACAAGCTACTGTTCTATGTATTCTTCTGATTCTTCTGAAAATGACGTCACTGCGACGTCATCGGAGAGGCCATCTTGGATTTTTTTTTAATATTTTCTGGTAGAGCTTGACCCAAGGGTATGGTGTGGTAAGTTTCAGCCCCCTAGCTCAAGGGTTAAGAAAAATACGTCTCAAAAAGCCCAAGCCATATAGGGTTAATGTTAGTTTGATTTCAGATTGTACTGCTTACTCTCCCTATAATGACTTTAGACAGAATGAAGAATTAGACATACATTTCGAAACATTGTCCATGAGAAGTCCACTATCATTGCACGGTAAAGGCTATAGGCAACATTTTTCTTATCCATAGATTAGTTCCCCTTATTATTAAACCGATAAACTGTTAATCTGAACTTCCCTGAAATATGTTGCTGTTATATGAACTTTGCTGATATAACGGTTGAGTTGATCAATGTTCGATTTCTGTTGATATGGACTGATCTGAATGGTCACACACTTCCCATTGGCAACGCCATGAGGTTCGCTGTGATATTACATTTTTCACGGTGTATAAACAATAAGTGCTCGGGTCAAATTATGAGCCATTTCCTCTGTAGTCCATTCATCAAATTGGTTACCAGCACATGGCCTTATTAACGTCAGTGCGTGATTTTAACGATAAAGCCGAGTTTTATACGAAAGGCATACCATCTTATTCGAGAGGTAAGTGATTTATTTGATTTGGTTCAGCTAGAACACCTGCACTGTGTGAGGGTTTATGTAAGCCGCTTTTTGCAGTCGCAGGTGTAAAATATGATGCTGACTTCGTTATCCTTAATTTAAACCCCCTACAATTGTACCAGCCCCGTCATATATTCTGGAACATATGACTCAGAGGACACCAAGAATTACCCTACGATCTCCGGAGAATCCATTAAGCTAGTTTAGCATTTCGCAAGAAGGAGTGGATCAGATATCAAGGTCACCCTTCGAAATACATTTTCTCCAGATGACAGAATATATCTATTGTTTGATGCTATCACTACAATGGTCTTTGCTATGTAAATTTTAATTTTCTTCCAAATGTACTAAATCATCTTTACAGCATATGACCGTCGTTTTTTTAGATAGTGTTGTAATGGGCAATCTCTGTTCGCGACCCTCAGCCTCGTGGAGTACGTGTGTGATAGGATCGTTCAAGGTTCCTACACGAGCGGTCACAAGAAGTGCGTGACTAAGATATAGGAAAAGATGGGAAAAAAATAAATAAAAATCTCTTGATTCTTGGGTAGAGAGCAGTTAGAGAATATCGGCCTGTGACGTCTGATCAGATTGGACGTTATATTTCCCACCACCGTTGTTTTATATTGTTTTCGAAGTTTAGCAACGTTGATACCGTTCAATACTTCGATAGGTGAGCAGGTGCTGTACTGTCTTGCATAATAGGATCTGTGGGCACTCTCGTGTCCTGGCACCGTCTTGATATGACTGAAAAATTATATGACTGTTAAGTCCTACTGACTCACTCACGCCTGTTTCCTATTATGGATTCAAATAAAATTTAGGACAGCCGTACAGTCCTTCTTGGTGTTGTATTATACTTAGTCATTCAGCCATTCATTTATCACATTCATTCTACATAGTACTGTTACGAATTCTGATTGTCAGAGCGCTTGCCCTTTGACTGTTAACTGCTCCATTCTTGCAAGAAGATAGCTTATGTTCACATATTATTAGTTTTGATATTATGGACAACTGTTTAAGATTCTTTTGAAAGCGAGCATTATATCACTACGTTAATACTTGTAGACACATACGAATTCTCAACTTTATCACCACGATGGGCCATTCTAAAACGGAGCAGTATTGAACCGTGATTGAGCAGAAGCTTACAAAAACATATATGACGACACTACGAGTAATTTAACTTCTAAACTTTTACTGGTAGAGTAAGTGGTATTCGAAAAAAGTGAAATGTACCTGTTCACTCAAACTTGAGTTACTTTTCACTCAACTTGAGTTACTTTTCACTCAACTTGAATTAAAACCATTCAAGTTCACTCAACTTGAGTGGGATCAATGTCCATTCTTATGCTTGAGTGAATGTCACTCAAGTTAAGTGCATTTAACTCAAGTGGAGTGAAAAGTCACTCAAGTTGAGTGAAAATCTCATTCAAGTATTGAGTGGGATCAATTTCCACTCTTACTTGAGTGAAATTTCACTCAACTTTTTTTAGAGAGTATATGTTGGCATTGTGGCAAGTTGATGCTGGGACGACATCTGGCCTTACAGACTAGTCTTTTGTGTTTCAATGCCGTCATTTTCATCTAACAACGATACAGCTCACCAATCCCCAGTGTACGAGTTGTCACAGCGACACAGTTCACCAATAACCAATATATGAATTGTCAGAGCATTTCCGTCATAGCTCTCTATATTTGTATCTAATACCGCTTATGCCGGTGCTAGGGGCCGTGTGGTCATGACCAAAAAATCGACCCAAAAATGGCGTTTCGGAAAATGACGTCACTGTCACGTCATCAAAGCGGTCATCTTGGATTTTTTTTACATTTTCTGGTAGAGCTTGACCCAAGGGTAGAGTGTGGTAAATATCAGCTCCTAGTTCAAGGGGTAACAAAAATACTTAGGGGGTCATTTCACCCCCCCCCCCCCCATGCCTAGGGGTAAGTAACGTGCTGCTCAGTGATGGTAGTTCTTAGCGATAATTCAGCATGAAAACTGGTCAGAGTGTGAAATTCACCATTTTTAATAATAAAGCTCTAAAAATAATTTCCTGCAGTTGTGACTAGAACATTTTTAATTTAGAGAAAGAATGATCAAGATCCATTTTCAGAAAGCCTGATGGACCGATATTTTAAATGTACCATTGATGCCACTCCCATGAGATTGTGAAATACAAGTGATTGGAATGGTGTGTTATAATTATGATACCTGACAACAAATTCTTTTGGAACTAATTAACACAACCAGTTTAACCCTATCTGTCCTGGTTTCTAGGACTGGTCCTGGCCCCAATTATTTTTCTTACCCCTTGAGCTAAGAGTCTGAAACTTTCCACTCTATACCCTTGGATAAAGCTCTACCCGAAAATGTAAACAGATCTAATATGGCTGCTTCGATGACGTCACAGTGACGTCGTTTTCTAAAAACAATTTTTTAATGTCTTCACAAAAAGTGCATGATAAATTATATAATAATAATCAGATGTGAAATAAAATAGTTCTTGCCCACTTTTCCTCGCGGAAACCGGAAATTTCGAATAAAATGTCGAAAACATGACTTTTCTGTTACCTGACACTACCGCCATTTTGAATTTACCCCTGATCCTCTGCCCGGGGAGTTATACAAATAGGCTCAAAATGACTCCAATATGATTAGGTAAGGTAGTGTCAGCTCTCAATTGTTTGTCGTTCTGGAGATACAGTAGAAAATTTGGTAGTCGAGACATAATGCCCCTCTAGGCCTGCTAGGGTTAACCTTCTATAGAATTGCGGTGAAAGTGTAAACTTCATTCGGAAAGTTTTCTGATATGATGAAAACTTAAATAGTTACATGTATATATGTATGGCTATTTGAGACGAAATACTCGTTTGAAAGTGATAAATGTGATATGAGTAGTAGAGAAAAGACCGATTGGGTATTGTTGACCTACTTATTTGTTCCCCCGGGTAAAATTTGTGGAGCATGTGTGGAGCTCTCGTCCAATCAGAAGCGAGTATTTCAAATTGACCAAAAAGCTACCTCCAGCACAGGAGAGTTCCAATTTTTCCAGGTCAAAAATAGTTCCATGTATTCCTCCGCGGTGATGTGGTCTGGTGATGCGGTCGCGGGAAAAAGCTTCCGCGGAGAAAAAGTAGTCCCTAGATAAAATGGTCCGATGGGGTCGAGTGAGGTATCAAAGTGAAGCTTATGTGAAGGGGCATCTAATGGGTTGGGTGTGGGGTTGAAATATCGGCCTTCTGCGCATGCGCGGTGGCCGAAGGGTATGAAAATAGCCTTTTTGGAGCTAGGGAGCCCCTAATGGTCCAATGGGGTCGAGTGAGGTATCAATGTGAAGCATTCATGAAGGGGCATCTAATGGACTGGGTGTGGGGTTGAAATATCGGCATTCTGCGCATGCGCGGTGGCCCAAGGGTATGGAAATAGCCGTGTTGGAGCTAGGGGAGCCCCTAATGGTCCAATGGTGTCGAGTGAGGTATCAAAGTGAAGCCTAGGTGAAGGGGTATTTTATGGCTGGGTGGGTGCATGTAAAATTTTTCCTGAAAAAAAAAAAATACGGAACACGGTCTTTATCGAAAAACCTGGGAAAATGCCTATATGGGGTATGGGGGTTATATAGGTCGCCGGGCTTAACGGGGCTCGCCTGTCAATAGAGTTATCTCCCCCTAGTTCCAGGGTGGGTGTATGTAAACATTTTCCTGAAAAAATACGGAATACGGACTTTATTCTAAATTACGGGAAAATGCCTATATGGGGTATGGGAGGTATAGGACCATCCTGGGAAACCTACTTCTCCACATTTGCGGTATAGGTTGTGGGGTCTCGTTTTCTTAGTCTCGTCAAGACAAACATGATAGGAAGTGTCCCGCAGCGAATCGGTGAAATTTTTTGAAAAAGTACGATATAGACCCATATAGTCCCATACTGGGGGTATAGGATCAATGTTTGTCCCCCTGGGAAACGTACTTCTATACATTTGCGGTAGGGCTGTGGGGTCTCGTTTTACTCGTCTCGTCATTTAGAACATGATAGGAAGTGTCCCCGGTGCGAATCGGTGAAATTTTTGAAAAAGTACGATATAGCCCCATATAGACATATATATATAAATATATATTCCCATACTGGGGTATAGGTTCAATGTTTATCCTACTGGGAAACCCACTTCTATACATTTGCGGTAGGGGTGTGGGGTCTCGTTTTTCACGTCTCGTCATGTAGAACATGATAGGAAGTGTTGTGGAGCGAATCGGTGAAATTTTTTAAAAAAGTCACCAAGGTCTGGGTAGGCCCATAGGCCTATACTGCATGGCTATGGGTGTATAGGGCCATACGGGGTGGACATGTTGGAGTCTAGGTGAGTCCCTGGTGGTCCAATGGGGTCGAGTGAGGTCTTATTTTGAAGCTCTCGTGGAGGAGCACTTGACTACACTAATGGTTCGTCCGTGTTCAATAGTCTGCGCATGCGCAGACTGGCCCGTAGTATAGAAAGTAGGCATTTTGGGGGTATGTGGGTGTGTGTTTGGGTTAGAGATGGGCTATTCACGGTTCGAATGAGTCGTGTGAGGTATCCATGTGAAGCCTAGGTGAGGGAGCCTCTGATGGGCTGGGTGTGGGGTTGGAATATCGGCATTCTGCGCATGCGCGGTGGTCAAAGGGTATGAAAATAGCCGTTTTGGGAGCTAGGGGAGCCACTATTGGTCCGATTGGGTCGAGTCAGGTATCAAAGTGAAGCATTCGTGAAGGGGCAGCTGATGGGTTGGGTGTGCGGTAGGAATATCAGTCTGCGCATGCGCAGACGCAATGCGGAGCTCTCGTCCAATCAGAAGCGAGTATTTCAAATCCGTCACAGAGCTCTCAGCCAATCAGAAGCGAGTATTTTGACCCGGTGCATTATGGGACATATCCAAGATGGCGGCACGTATGTTCAAGATGGCGGCACATCCGGTGTCGAAAACTGGCCATTTCTTCGGGATGTGGTCACCTAGTGTCGAAAACTGGACCCTGTATGGGTCCCGCTAGCGCCTTGACGCCATGATATAGACCGGAGAGAGAAAACAACAACAACAAGGATGACACATGAGGGAACAACAACAACAACAAGTTTTTTTTTCATATAGTTTATTTTCCCCTCCATCATAACATAAACACGCTGGGGGAGCCGCGTTGGGTATGTTTACAATTCAAGAAAGACTCTTGTCCAATCAGAGACCGCCATTTGCATCTGTCCTATTCGTTCCTGTCCGTTAGATGTATTCTTGTCCAATAAGAAGTCGCCATTTCAGAGAGTTCCTTCTTCGGTCATGTTCATTCTGAACCGTTTATTCTAATCATCGTCGGACAGGCCCGGATATTCTTCGGGCAGCATGTCCTGAAACAGTTGTTTGCGCATTCTGATCGCATTTTCCAGGGCCTCTGTGGGTGGTAGCCCCATAGCCTCTTCCAAGTGACGCTTGGTCTTCATGATGGACCTGTGCGTGGGGTCGCCTTTCATTTCAAGCGGTAGTAAGGTATACTGTTCATAGATCGCCATGGCTGTTTTCCTGATGCGGGAGCGCATTTGGGTGTACGTCTGTTGTAAATTATCCTCTCCGGCGTCCTCGATCGCTTCAGCGTGAGTATTGATAGCTGCTGTCACAATACGATCCCAGAAGGTAGGTTCTGCCTCACTTTCCTGGGATGTAGGCTGACTCTCTGAGGTCAAGCTCTCCATATCAGTAGATATACTGTCAGCAATCTTGGATTCGGTATCAGTCGATGCACTCTCATCAATCTCTGTATCAGTATCTGACTCAACGGGCTCCTCGGCGTCTTCAATCCCATGTATATTTTTCTGGTGTCGCATCATATCGTAATGTCTGGTGAACGTGCGTTCACACTCAGAACAAGTATAAGCCATGTTGACGGTTGAACGTCGACTGTGCGTGTTTTGGGAATACGCTCGCTTTTATAGACAGTAACGGTCATCAACGCTTAGCTCAACGCTTCAACGCCCTGGTGAATTAGCTCAGAAGCTCTGATTTCATGGAATTGACATCAATTCATCGAAATGCAGTGACGCCCGTCAACGCCCGTCGTTACGCCTTAACGCTCGTCTCAACGCTTTAACACACTTTCTTAACGCTTTAACGACGTTTAATGATGCGTTCGAACAAATGTTTCTTTTGTGCTATTGCTCTGACATACGCCGCTTTTCAGTTCATGCCCGAGGTTTTCAACATCGACGCTGTTCTTTCAATTTCCATATGGACTGGATCCTTATCCAACAATTTCATATGGGTCAGTAAGTCGACATACTGCTGACGTAAAGCCCGTCGTAGTCTGGGTGCCAATCTGTTATGGGCTAAAATTGCAGCTTCCTCTTTCGAATACCCTTTGCGTTGAAACTTGTTTCCTGTGGCCTCCAAAATCTCGCCCATCTCGGCGTCCATACTTTCTTTGAACAAATCCTTCCATAGCCTCGAGTTCACATTATGTTCTTCAACCTCGGGTTGGGCCTTCACGGTTGGGTGATATTCCGGGACTGGTGATATGAAGAAGGCCCGCTGTACGGGGGTGGGTTGCTGCTTCACCAAATGTGGACTCGGTGGATGGTGTAGGGGCTGTGGTGATCCCTCGTCGGGTAGCAGGTGGGTCGTCAGCCGGCGATCTTCGGGGGTATGGGCTTTTAAATCTACGAACAGGTAGCCGTACGGACGACTTGTCGCTTCTTGAAACGCCTGCATGAAATGGTCGATGTTCTGAGGATAAATTCGACTACCAAACACACGAATTTGTGCTCTGTCGATGGAGTTGGAGAACAACACAAAGTATTGGCAGTTCAAGGCAATATCTCTGGACGCCTTCCCTTGAGGAAAGAGATTCTGGGTCAAATAGATGACGGACAGATTGCGATGATGGGACCCTTTGGTGAATAGGTCGGCGATTTTCGAATTGTCCTTGGCCGCACTCATGAGATCATCTAGCACTACCACGTTGGTCTGCTCGGGGTCAAAGTAATACGGTTCGTCTATGTCATGAGGAATCCCTGGGGCGAAACTCACATTCTGTAATCGCGTAGTTTCGTAGGCGGGCTGCCATTGGCTATAACACCAAACAACACGTGTCGGAGCTGGGGTTGCCACACCTTCCTCTAAGAACTTCATTACCCAGGACGTCTTTCCACAAGCCGTAGGGCCGCTCACCGTCATCGTGTAGGATGCTCTACTGCACTTGCTGGACCTATAGCGGGACTCGGTGGTGTCTCTTGGTTGTGTTTGCCTTGAATGTGCCTGATCATACTATCGCGACGAGAAGGTTCTCTGACAGAACGTACACGTACACGACATGTTGATCTGTCGACCAATACATAAGGACTGATGAGGGACACATGTTCATTCTTATATGTACAGACACCACCACCACACACTACCACACACACACACACACACCACCACCACCACCACCACCACCGCCGCCACCACCGGGCGTTGACGGGCGTCAACGCCCGGTGGTGGTGGTGGTGGGAACTCCCGTGTGGCAGAGCTCTTGGATCGGAGCTCTTGGAGCTCAAAGCCTGTGGAGCTCAGATCTCGGAAGTGACATTTACATACGACCTCTGTGAGGTCACTTCCGCTTCCGTTCACGTGACCGGAACTGACCTTTGACCCCGGCGCGCAAAGGTTTCCACCGCGGTGGAAACCTT
>JAVTVY010005637.1:0-40414 GCA_036873755.1 Hanleya hanleyi | reverse complement strand
ACTCATTTAACCAGTTGCCCCTGTGGACTAATGTTTAGGAGTGTGTGCAGGCATGGTAGGGCGGTCTCAAGTGCGTACTCCGAGCATATATTTGCTTTCTCTCATACTGATGATATCTCGGATCATGTTAGAGATGACGCCCACTGGACCGCATTCCTCAAGTCATATTCTACACCATGAGAGCTTCATTATGAGAACCTGCTTTCTATATTTTGACCCAGGTTGACCGCTAGATCACCCAAAGCACTATCCTGAACACCCGAAGATTCCCGGTCACTACTCTTCCTGGACTGCACATGCGCACCATGGTGCACCACTTTCAGGTCAAATTAGCCACCCCAAACATTGTCTACATCACAAGAGCTTCCCGCAGTCTTATTTCACATCATAGATTAAGAGAATTTTAACATGACACCATACGCTGCCCATTTGGACTCGGGATGGCACTTTGATCACCCAATCACAGCCTTGTTCAGCCAATCTTTGCCATTTCTCTTCTACTACTCGACTGTGCATGCACATCATGATGACACGGCCACATCATGGCCAGGACACTGTATGATTGTACACAGAGCTTCAATATGTATCTAAATGTATTGAATGCCTGAATTTCAAGACATACACTCCACTGCCATGACTGCTGAGTAAACAGAAACAGCAGTTACATCCAATTCAATGATTTTGGTGACCATTTTGGCGGCCGTATTGCATTTTTTGTTGACTACAAATTACTCTCAACTAAAGGGATTTGATATGTCCTACCATGCCACCAAAAAAACCCCCACTAATTTCATAGGCACAACAAAGAATTTCCAGCCAAAAAAAAAGTGTGCAAGTGACATTCAGTAGGGTCTGGCTGCCATTTTGGATTTTGGCCATATTGGATTTTGAGACCATTGCAAATCATTCTAAAATTAATTATGCATACCCTTAAATAGGACTAGAAAAAAAGTGGTTGAAAAAACTGATTCCTAGCAGAAATATTTAATGGTGGCCATTTTGTATTTGAGGCTAAATTGAAAGGGCATTATGCTAATTATGACAGAACCACTGAGAAATAACTGAAAAATTTCAGTTTTTTTCTTGGTTGGGACCGGTCTATATTAAGGTACATTGTAAAATTGTTTATATTCTATATAAGTGATACATACCTGTACATATACAAGAATAAAGTCTGTGATATTGAAGAGGAAATTATTGTTTATTGTTCTCATTTTGGTACAGCAATCTTTACAAACAAACCAGGTTAGTAGAGAAAAATCAGTAGGATTCCGCATCCAATTTCCAGGACTACTTTGTAATCCCGGTTTCTATATCAGAAAGATGTGGTGGAAAAAATGGGCTCGAGGGATCCTCTAAAAAATTTGGGCAATTTCCGCCAAAGGGCAAAATGGCTGCCAAAAGTCTAAGCAGTGTCATATCTCTGCTCATATTTTATGTATTTGACCTCAAAATAAGGGATTGAGAGGTCAAACCAATTAATACAACCACATGATTTGGCGGGGTTAAAATGCCAAATAATGAAAATTTCAAGATGGCCACTAGTAGTATTTTGACTGGATTTGTGTTTGGCAGGGGAGGTGTAAGAAGGTGCATTGTACGGACAGTTCTAGTCATTCGACGTTGGGACTGGTCTGAACATGTTCAGGGATGTCCGTTTGTACTGAAATTTATGTCACCCCACACATGGGCATTTGGATAGTAGTATATAAACCACATATACCTTCGGATTGAAGGTGTAAAAATGAGGCATGAAGTTGAGGTGAGGTGAAGGTACATTGTGGGATAATTCCAGTCATGTGAATTCGGGACACTGGTCGGAATGTGTTCTGGAGATGTCCTTGTGTACAGCAAGTGATGTTGAAGCACACATCCACACTTGGATTTTAGTATAAAACAACAAATATGGCTGGATTTGGAGGCATGTAGTGGTGGCTTATCAATGGTTGGGCATTAGGGTTAATGGGCGTATGACATGGACTTCTGGGGAAAATTTGGGTCTCCAGTAGAGTATTGGAAGTGATGTCATCAGTAGTGTTGAAAGTGCATTTTCGGCATGATTTGTATATTTGGTGGTGTAACTAGGTATTGTGAAAGTTTGAGGATTGAACTTCGACCATGGGTGTAAAACTTAACGTACAACCATAACCATACAGTAGTTCATGCGTACAGCCAGTCAAAAAGGGTTGACATACTACTCATATGACAGAAGTGACATCATCAGTAATACGGTATTACATGAACAGTGCAACGCACTGAGAATGCCTCGGCCTTGGTGTTGTTAAAATAGAGCCTTTGTTGGCAACAAGCAATTGCCAACAAAATTGGCTGTTTAACCTATGAGTGAATCAGAAGATATAGGTGGACAATACTCCAATGCCAAATATTGGACAATACTCCAATGCCAATTTTGGCTGAAGCCCAAGTATGCGTCAAGTGTAAGGTCAGTTAGCCTGGCATAATCATTCTCGAGTTATGCTAGTTAAAAACCAATAGGTGACGAAAGAAAAAACTTTGATCCAGTGACCTTAAAAAAATGTCAAATTGAAATGATCTGACCTGGTGACCCAAAAAACTGTGTCATCGCACTGATGTTCGATAGGCTTCCGTGTTATGATCACATGCATGTGTGATGTAAATTTGGTGTACCTAGGCATAATCATTCCTGAGATATGATGGTAATGAGAAAACAATTACGGACAGTTTAGGCTGTAATCCATTAACTGATGTGTTTAGTGTAAGTTTGGTAAGTCTAGTCCTTACCATACTTGAAATATGGTGGGAACAACCAGTGAGGAATGTACAAATCATGCAATGACCCAGAAAATAGAAGTCTGGCAATATCAGCGATTTCTGATAGGCTTCTGCATTAAGACCAAAACCATGCGTGAAGTTTGGTGTTCCTAGCAGTCATTCACCTTGAGATATGGTGGTAACAATCAGTTCATGATAAATTGAGACAGTTTGACCTGGTAACCTAGGCTTCTGATCTGTGACCATATGCATGTGTGTGGGAACCAAGTTTGGCATTCCTAGGCATTATCATTCTTGAGATACGGTGGAGAAATCGGAGACGGAAGGACAGACATACATGACAATATTTTGCCCGAGGGATAAAAACGACATTTTAGACATAGGCTGTGATGGAGGTGATACCATTAATGCGAGTCTGGCCTGGAGGCATGGTGACCGTGTATGGATATACTGGGTTGGAGGCATGGTGACCGTGTATGCGAATACTGGGTTGGGTGACTAAGGAGGCATGGTGATCGTGTATGCGTATACTGGGTTGGGTGACTAAGGAGGCATGGTGACCGTGTATGGTTATACTGGGTTGGGTGACTAAGGAGGCATGGTGACCGTGTATGGATATACTGGGTTGGGTGACTAAGGAGGCATGGTGACCGTATATGGATTGACTGGGTTGGGTGACTAAGGAGGCATGGTGACCGTGTATGGGTATAGTGGGTTGGGTGACTAAGGAGGCATGGTGACTGTGTATGCGTATACTGGGTTGGGTGACTAAGGAGGCATGGTGCCCGTGTATGGGTATACTGGGTTGGGTGACCAAGGAGGCATGGTGACCGTGTATGGATTGACTGGGTTATGGGTGACTAAGGAGGCATGGTGATCGTGTATGGGTATACTGGGTTGGGTGACTAAGGAGGCATGGTTCCCGTGTATGGGTAGGCCTATACGGGGTTGGGTGACTACCCTCACGGAAATAGGGCGCGCGCCCTATTTAGGGCGCGCGCCCCATCTGCGCCCTACTTGCGCCTTGTCTATCTACTGCGCCCTAATTGCGCCCCATTTCTTCATCCCATCCACCCGGCTGCGCCCTAATTGCGCCCTTCAGGAATGCGCCCTAGAAGCTAGAGATAGGGCGCGCGCCCTAACTGCGCCTTATTTAGTTTGAAATTTTCTCTGAAATTCAGACTGCGCCCTACTTGCGCCCTGTGGACATTGATGTTTTCTCCAAACTTCAGACTGCGCCCTATCTGCGCCCTGTGGACATAACTACTTTTTCGAGAACTCAGACTGCGCCCTAAATGAGCCCTCTGGACATAACCATTTTATCTAAAATTCAGTGAACCCTACATGTATACTTGTGCCTTCTGAACTTTTTTCACCAACATTCATTTAGCTAGTAATCACATATGCATGTGTGTCATTTTAAAGACATGTGCATGCATGTCTTAGTAAAAAAAAAGTTTTTCCCAAAAATTCAGACTGTTTGCTTTCTTCACTATTCTGGGCTATAAATTCATTAATGTAAAATTTGGACTTTCATACTAAATTTAATAACATTATTTCAACAAAAAAATCTGACTTTTACTTGAAGAAGCTATTGCTCCTTATCTGCGCCCCGACTGCGCCCCGACTGCGCCCTACCAGTACATGTACATGATCATTCATGCTATTATTCTCGGAGTGCGCCCTAATTGCGCCCCAACTGCGCCCTATCTGCGCCCTATTATCTGCACAATAGCATGTTATCTGATTAGTCAAAACTGTCACATGACCTTTATCTTATTGGCTGATATTAACAAAAGAAAGGCAGACATATTGGTTTTCAAAGAACCATTTTGAATTTGAAGATTTCATGCCCATGTAACAAGATTTTGGTGAGTGTTATACCTCTGTTTTGTGGATAGTGGATGATGTAAAGGGTTTCAGGTATGTGTAGAAGTAATTTGAAGAAAAAAACTCCAGAAAAAGTGAGCGACAGTGTCAGATGACCTAATGTACCAATTCCACAACAGCTGACTGTAGTACATGCACATATATTTTCTAATAAATGTAATTCTAACCATGAATGCACATTGTACAAGTAGATGAAAATAATATGTACCTGCACAGCAAAATTAGATTTATTTAGACTAGTTAGATGCCAATAATCATCTTTCACCTTATATCTTCAATTTATGTACATGATGGATAGATAGATAGATAAACTTTATTTACTGAGGGTAGAACATGGTTAGCATGGCATGTATACTGTTCTGTTCCCCAACTGCGCCCTAACTGCGCCCCAACTGTGCCCTAACTGCGCTCTAATTGCACCCTAACTGCGCCCCAAATGCGCTCTAACTGCGCCCTATCAGTACAACATTCATGCTATTATTCTGAGAGTGCGCCCTAATCGCACCCCAACTGCGCCTTTTCTGCGCCCCAACGGCGCCCTATTCTCTAATAGGGCGCATATAAGGCGCAATTAACATATTTGGAACGCGCCCTAATTTGCGCCCTAGCCATATTGAGTCTAATGGCAAAGTTGGGGGCGCAAATAGGGCGCGCACCCCAATTGCGCCCCAACTGCGCCCTAGCTGTCTCAATTCATGCACCCCATTTGCACCTTAAATGCACCCTAATTGCGCCCTATTTCCGTGAGGGTGGCATGATGACTGTGTATGGATATACTGGGTTATGGGTGACTAAGGAGGCATGGTGACCGTGTATGGGTATACTGGGTTGGGGGACCAAGGAGGCATGGTGACCGTGTATGGATTGACTGGGTTATGGGCGACTAAGGAGGCATGGTGACCGTGTATGGGTATACTGGGTTGGGTGACCAAGGAGGCATGGTGACCGTGTATGGGTATTCTGAGTTCTCATCTACTGCACTCTGCAGCTCAAGCAAAAGCTGATGGAGAACTGATTCTCCCTTCAGACACGGGGAATGTTCGGGGGAATCCGAACGTTCGGGTACATCAGAATGTAAGCTGCGGAACATTATTGCCTAAAAGAATGTCATAGCTGAACGTTCCTGTAATAGAAGGGTGTTCAGAAATGGACAGACTGGTGATCCATGAAACACTCTTTGACTTTTGAGATTGATTCTCCCTATGATGAAGACATATACACATAGTCAACACCACGGAACCATACCGCTCTGGGCATGATGTTATTGTCGGCTGGGAACTGTAGTTCTATGTGTGAGACCTGTGTACTTGTTACGTGTGTACAATGTTTTCTATGCTGGGGAACTTAGGTGTGTACTTGTTACGCGTGTACAATGTTTTCTATGGTGGGGAACTTACATGTAGGTGTGTACTTGTAGGTGTGAGACCTGTTGATTATTAGGTAAAACATGCATATTCCCTTTCCTTCAAATCCTGCACAACCCAACCCAGTATACCCATACCTATGCCACTGATGGTGTCACTCCTGGTCATGTGAGTAGTACATCAAACCTTTATGATTGGCTGTACACATAAACTACGGTATGGTGATGGTTGTACAAAAGTGAGTTACACCCAAGGTCGAAGTCCAATACTCACACTTTTACACCAATTAAATACACCAAATCAGACACAAATCATGTCGAAAATGCCCTCTCTATACTACTGATGACATGATTTCTGATACAATCTCTAATGTAGACCCAAAATTTTTCCAGACACGATACAAGTCCAGTCGTAACCACATTAACCCTATTCCACAACCGGTGATAAGCCACCAACTGCATGCCTCCAAATCCAATTGTGTCCGTTGTTTATATACTAAAATCCTAGCATGCATCTGCACTTTAACATCACTGCTGGTGTAAAAGGATAATCACATAACATGACCCGATCTGTGCTGAAGTAACTAGACCAGAATTATCCCACAACGTACTTTCACCTCACCTGACTTCACGCCTCACTTTTACACCTTCAATTCTAAGGTAGATGTGGTTTGTATACTACTATCCAAATGTGCATGTGTGGGGTGACATCAATTCCACGGACAGTCGTGGACATCTTCAGATCAGTCTCAAAGTCAAATGACGGGCACTACCCGCACAATGCCGCTCCTCACAGAAACCTCCCCTGCTAACCCAAATCCACTCTGTATACTACTGGTGGTCATCTTGAAATGGTCCTTATATGGCATTTTGAACTAGACAAAATTCTTGTGGTGGTATAAAATGATTTTTTTTATCCCTAATCCCTTATTTTGAGCTCAAATACATAAACTATGGGCAGAGATATGACATTTATTAGAGTTTTGGCCATCTTGAATTTTGCCCGCTAGCAGAAATTGGCCAAATTTTTTAGAAGATTCCCCAGGACAATTCTTTCCAGCACATTTTTCTGATATAGAAACAGCCATTATAATTCAGTCCTGGAAAAATTGATTACGCAATCACACTGATTTTCCTCTACCAGTCGATAATGGAAATAAATAAACAACAAATGTTTATTACACATATATGTATAAATAATGAACACAAATATTCTATTAGGACACATAACATGTTCAGGGTTCATACACCCACAGCCAGAAAATATTCCAGGTGTTTTTCAGGACTTGCCAGATCAATAATTTTCAGAAGACTTCAGTACAATAACCCACAATAAAGATGAGTAAATTAACAAAGTTAAGGAACAAATTTTGGCACAGTAACCATGGCAATGCATGGCATCAGATCTCTGGTTCTCCCAGAAGAGGAATGTGTCCTTCTTCCAGGAGTTTAAACTTTATTTTTAGGCATTTTCCAGGACTTTCCAGGTAGGACTTGAATTCCAGGAGTTTTAAGTACTTTCCAAGTGTATGAACCCCGAAGTTGACAGGAATATACCGGAACTATCAGAACTGTACATGTACAAATAAATATACCCGCTAACATGAATATATGAAATAGCATCTCTATTTTCTCTATTACATTTATCAATTTTCAAAATATGGCACAATATTTGTACAATATTCTTTACCACAGTCCACTTCTATGCGTCAGCAAAGTTGACCCATATCAAAATTGATCAATCAAAAATTTGTACATTATAATTAAGCTAGAGATAACACTTCTCTTGTTTTTGATTGATAACTTGAATGTAGACATGGTAGATAAGGAAATTTCTTTAAATTAGGGCATACGGGCCATTTTCATGAAGATGTAAATAACGGTAAAGACATTTTTTTTTTACTTTTTGTTCATTTTACATTTTACGATCAGAGATTTGCTGAAAATGCTGGATGATTGAACATTTGGTAGTTTTTCTCTATTGTAAAATGTCTATTTTGGCAAAGATAACTGCTTTGTAAAATTAAATGTTCAATCTGAAATTAACTTTGTCTCAATACAATCAGTTGCAAACGCAGTTAGAAGGTTAATAATTTTTAAACAACACAGTATTCATTAAAAAGAATTTTTCTGTTGGATACTATTATGGAAATTATATGAGGATTATAAAGTCCTCTTCATTTCACATATCTTGACATGTGGAAAATATTACAAAACAATTGGATTTATTCAATACCGTTATCAGGAAAGTTTTTTGAGAAATTTAGCAAAAGAAATGTCACATAGCGGGCACCACTGTCATTGTTAGAAGTACCAGGGTGTGGGCAGCCATTTTCTCTCCAGCCTTGTTGCAACAGAGCATAATCATGTTGTCTACGAATTTGAAAAAAAAATCTGTGTCACTTATTGTCTCTCTTTACCATTAGTGAGGTAAGTCAGTTAAGGTATTTATGATTGTTACGGAACAAAGCACAAGTAATCTAAAAGTGTATATCAAGAAGAATTTACCATGAAAGACACACTAATTCAGTTCAGCCTGCCTCGTCTTATTTATAACAGGGTTTTTAAAACTATTTCATGGCAATCACAAAGCTATCGATCACAATCACTATCATCCAATCAGGTGGCTAGCTGGGTGAAATGATACAAGTCCCGCCCCTTTGTAATAAAATATAGGCGCATGTGTACATGTATTCCGTATGGATACACGTCTGACAAAGATGGTCAATAGTGGACAAACAAGGCAACGTACCCAGACAGGGCATGTTGTAAATGTTCTCCTCGACACAGATCAAAGGGATTAAATGTTGGAAATGGCTCCGATTAGTCTGGATTTGTCAGAAGAAAGTGTCAAGAGGCCATCTCAAGTAGGTGGCACATAACCGAATAGCCAATGCAAATTAAATTTCAAGTAGAAAAGGGAAAATTTGTCATGGTTGGCTTATTGCAGGATCTCGGGAAATGACGTGAATGATGACAAATCGATCACCAACTTCAGTTGGAAACTAACCAGAAATGATTATATCAGAGCCTGCTTCAGGTCATTTTGAACCTGTTATAGCCGCTTTGGACGCTCAGCTGGCAAACATAGCAAATGTGTAAAAAATTACTTCTCTGGACATGGTGAATGCAACAAAAATGCAAGTAATGTTGCTAAATATCCAGTTACCAGGCTGTACATGAGAGCATTTAATACTCCTAGAGCTTCCATGGGTAATGGTAGAGCTTTCATGGGTAATGAAAGAGCTTCCATGGGTAATGGTAGTTCTCAGGGGTTTTTTAGACACTGTTCCTTTATCGAACTCAATTTTTGAAATGAAATGAACTCAATTTTTTTGGTGTGCCCAGAAACTCAATTTTCCAAGTTTTTAATCTTTCGAACAAAAAAAATCTATTTTTCAAGGTTTTAAATTAATCTTTCAAAGAACAAAAAACTCAATTTTTATATATTTTGATCGTTCAATGACCGAAAAACTCCACCCTCTCTCTTTCCTTTTTGGAATATGAGGTGGGGTGGGGGGGGGGGAGCCTACATTTGATTGGAATATCCGATATGTTTTTATGTTTTATATCTTCCGTTGTTTATCCAATTTAAAATTTACACTGACGCAAATATAAGAACACTAACACAGAAACTGCAGCTGTGATAGGTGAATATGGGGTAAGGGAGCGTGGCATTCCTATCAATTCGGCAACAACAACCAAAATAAATAAATAAGACTCCTTAGCCGATGTTTTCGGCTACAAGAACACCAGATATTGTCCTGTACAATGTACCTCTTCCAACTTCTGATCATCATGTTCTGACTGACGTCCAGTTCTCAATGATTTATGAAGTTTGCCTTGTATGGCCTATTCTTCGAATATTATTCATGCAACCTGATTCTGTGAACAAACAAACAATCTTTATATTAGGCATAAAACCAGGACAGCTCATGCCTCAAAAAGTAAACATTTATAAACAATGTTTCTATTTATTAACAAATCAAACCTGTTTCAATTCTATGCCTAATTAATCTCCGTCAGGAAGATATACAACGTAGAAAACGGAAGTTAAACTCAAAAGTTAGCTCCCCTTGCGGAGAATAGTCCGCCAGGGGAACTCCCATCCACTCCAGCAGGATTACTATAAAGGGTCTGCACAAACCATTATCGTCCTCTTTTCTCATAATAATAACCGAGACCAGTAGTGTTTGAGGCCGGCATGAGGGGACGGAGGGAGGGACAATCAAATTGAAACAGGTTTGATTTGTTAATAAATAGAAACATTGTTTATAAATGTTTACTTTTTATGTCACAAATAAACCTGTTTCAATTCTATGCCATAGTACCAACATATGGAGGAGGGAATCTCGGCCTTGTGGTAACTCCCATAGCAGACTAGTAATCGCTGGATTGACACAGACATGGATATCAAATCGAGACATTAACTCAACAAATTAACTCTGGCCCTAGTTGCATAGAGTAATTGGAGAAACTGATACAGTTTACTTATCTTCTGATTGTCTCCATCCATGAAGCTGTGCTCGTGGTGTGGTACAGCAATCCAACCAAGATTATTCCTCGTGTGCCTTCGGCCGCTTAGATAGGTCCTCTTGGTAGGCACTGTATGATACTGGGATGGTATTCTCTAACCCAAGCCGTGTACATACAGGGCGATACTTGGTCTGACCATAAGTATTCTGAGGGACACTCCAACTTAGAGGGTCATCAAGACCACACCACTCTCAGTAAAACAAGCACCCTCAGGACAATTCACCATTCTTGGAGAGATGAGAAGAACACGCTGGAATTGTCGTGCAAGTTCCCTGGATCCCGAAGCTCGCCGTCAACCCTCTGTACTTGCATCACTAATGTTGACCCTAGGCCTGGAGCAGGTGTTCTTTTGGGAAGACTGGCCAGGGACCCAGCTGAGAGATCTAGAAGGAAGTCAGTTTCTGAAAGACACAAGCAAAGTGCTGTTAAGGTAAAGTTTTTATTACTCACCATAGTGTCAGGCCTTTATAAAGATGAGATGAGCATTCCTGGCTGGCCATCTGACTTATTTCTTCCTTCTAGCATGTAATGAATGGGTGAAGATGATACAGCAAGTTGTCTGATTTGCTGCGATGATCCAAAATGCCGCCCCCCCCCCCTTTTTGAATTTTTTTACTTGACCACGAATTGGGCGGCTACCAGAGGCCCAAGTGTGGTCATACTATCTGAGTGAACTGACATATCTCTCAGATAGAAGTTGGTGAACGTGGAGTTCGTCGTCCAGGCACAAGACTGGACAATGTCATGGAGGGACAAGTTCTTCCATAAAGGCCAAGATGAAGCTATGGCCCGGATCTCATGAGAAGAAGCGTTAGACAACAGTGGAGGGGCTTCAATGGCCAGTTGATAAGACCACTTAATGGTTTTACTCAGCCATGCGGCAATGGTATTTTTTGTAATGTCACACTTGGCAGAAGGGCGAAGAGACAGAAACAATAGGCGCCGAGAGCCGCGAACGGAGTCAGTACGTGTAAGATAGTGACGTATGGCTCGAACGGGACATAGCAGAAGATCGTTCTCAAGACCATGTACAAAGTCTGATAACGCAGGAATGGAGTACGAGCGTTGAGCGCACGGACCTGAACGAACAGATTCATTTTTAGCGATAAATTCAGGAATGGGCCGAAAAGAAATGCAGGACCAATCCGCTGTCCAGGTCATGGACGATCTTTCAAGAGCGTGGAGTTCAGACACTCTGGAGGCCAAAGCGAACGCCGCCAAGAAGGCCGTCTTATAAGACACAGCTTTAATAGACGCGGACTCCAAGGGTTCAAAGGGTGGATGAATCAGAGCACACAGAACCACACCGATATCCCACTTCGGTAACAGTTGGCGAGTACGACGCGACTGTAAGGCGAAGGCGCGAATTAGCGCAGATATATTATCATTAAGGCTAATGTCAGTACCCGAAGTAAGCCGTAATACCCTAGCCAAAGCAGATCGATACCCCTCGATGGTGGTGATTTGAAACTTCTTATCCCGGTGGAGGTGAAGGAGGAAGTCCGCTACTAGGGAAACAGAGGCAGTGTTGGGATCGGCATCATGTTGTCGGCACCAGGAGACGAAATAGGCCCATTTCGCCTGATAGAGCTGCGATGTGGAGGATCGGTTGGCTGAAACCATCGTCCGTGCAACCTCTGCTGAAAATCCTTGGAGAGAGAGTGCACTCTGGATAGTCTGCAAACGTGTAGGTTGAGCCACCGCGGGTTGTGATGGAGAATCCCGTGCGGTTGACATAACAGGCTGGGCCAAACTGGGAGACAACGTGGTGGGGCAGTGAGGAGCGGAACCAGGATCGGAAACCACTGTCGACGAGGCCACCACGGAACTACTAGCAGAATGATGCAGTCGTGTTGAGAGATCTTTTGAAGAACCTCCAGAATCAGGGCCATTGGTGGGTAGGCATAAGCTAGGAAGTTGTCCCAGTTGATAGATAGAGCGTCGATGGCGAAGGCTTGAGGGTCCAGAATCGGACTGACGAACAGGGCTAACTGGGCGTTGTTCCTTGTCGCAAACAAATCGATCAAAGGTGGTTCCCAAATGTTGCAAATTTGCTTGAACACCTCTCGATGAAGTTGCCACTCTGTCTGAAGGACGGTGTCCGGCCTGGACAAGCTGTCCGCTAAAACATTGAGACGACCAGGAACATGGCGAGCATGGATGTGACAATGATGACTGCGCGCCCAGTCGTACAGATTCCACACCAGATGAAACATTGATAGAGATCGGGTGGTACCCATCTCGTTGATGTGGGCAATAACCGTGGAGTTGTCCGTCGCGATGAGAAGAGACGAGTTCGTGAGGTGTACACTCCAATGTCGAACCGCTAAAATGACAGCCTTCATCTCCAGGAGGTTGATGTGAAGTTTGGCATCCAAAGTCGACCATCTGCCGGACACTTCCAAGTCGTCCAGATGGGCACCCCAACCGGTCTCCGAAGCATCGGTATAAAGATGGTGAACCGGAACCGGAAAACGGAATGGAACTCCCTGCATGACGTTGAGGCGGGACTGCCACCAAATCAGATGTGGATGTAGAGACGTCAAAACCGGAACCGCAGGATTTAGGGATGGCGTCAGAAGAAAGGGGTACAGATGATACTGTAGAGGTCGAACTTGAAGACGGCCGTAATGAGTAAGACCCTGTGTGGAAGTCAGCAAACCCACCAGACTTTGCCACTGCTGCCGAGTCTGTGACGTTGATGACAAAAACTTTCGAATTAGTAGTTGAATTTTGTCCCAACGGTCCTCTGGAGGATACACCAGTTGTAGTCGTGTATTGAAAACTGCTCCGATGTAACGGCGAACCTGTGCCGGAACTAACTCTGACTTGAGAGGGTGAGGTATGAACCCCAGGTGACGTAACACCAGTAACGTGAACCGGACCTGGGCGTTGAGAAGGGATTCGTCCGCCGCCCACAGAAGTATGCCGTCGATGTAGACTTCTATCTGAATCCCTCGTAAGTGAAGAAAAACCATAACCGGAGTGGTGATCCGGGTAAATAACCAAGGAGCGATGTTGACCCCGAAAGGGAGAACCTGCCATTCGAAGCGTCGATCGTTGATCATGAAGCGTAGGTAACGGCGATGGCGTGGATGAATTGGAATGTGAAGATACGCATCCTGGAGATCGATTGAGGCCAGCCAATCCTGGAGATGTACACGGGCCCGAATCGATGTCACAGAAGGCATCTTGAAATGAGGTGGAGAGATGAGGTGAAGCTTGTTCAAAACCTTTAAGTCGATCACCATGCGCATCTAGTCTGAGTCCTTCTTTGGAACCAGAAAGACGTGGCTGTAAAACCCCACACTGTCTTCGGTCCGTGGTAATTCTCTTACTGCTCCCTTGTCCATGAGCGTAGTGACCGAAGATAGTAGCGTCTGTAAATGATCTACAGGAACTGGCAGACGAGAGGGACGAGGCCAAACGATGAGTTTGGGCAAAGACTGGAAATTGAAAAGAAAACCCTCTTTTAAAACTTTTATAATCCAGACGTCGTTGGTGATGAGCCGCCAATTCTCGTGGAAGACTTGTAGACGCCCGCCCACGACCTGATGAGAGAATGAGCGGAAGGCAGGAAGTTGAAAATCTACGGCTTGAACAGGCACGGGATAGTCATTTACTGGAACGTCCACTTCGTTTGGTAGATTTACCCCGAAAGGAACGACGTCCACGACCTTGTGGAGGTCTGTCAATTCCGCGAAAATTACTCCGAGGGGCCGCTTCTTGTTGAGTGGTAGTAGAAGAAGTGCGACCCCGTCTAGACTTACGGTCAGCGGCGACACCCGGACGACGAGCTACTGCAGCAATAAGGCGAGATGTCCGTTCTTCCCGAACTGAGGGCATAACCGACTCAATGGCCTCGTTGAAGATGAACTTAGATGCCAAAGGTTGATGAATTAGTTGATTTTTAACCAACAAAGGAACATCCGGTTTGAGTACTTTAAGTAAGGAATCTCGTTGAGTCTTAAGAAGCGAAACGTAAGAAAACGAACCAGCATGGATGACTCGACGATTAGTCTGTATGAGCGTGTCCAAAAATCCACGCAAACAAGCTACACGGCCCGGAGACAAGCAGGCCGACCCATCATCACGAAGTAAGGTAGGGTCCAAAGCAATACGAGACGTCGCTAACAGAAACCAATCTGCGGTGGATGAAGCACGTTGTATTTCCTGCAGCATTTCCATAACACTATCCATAGCTTTGGAAGGGACCGAATAAGGTGTCGACGGGGTCACCTTAGAAATGTTACTCAAATCCCGATCTCGTTTAGGTGGTTTGTTGGGCAATACGTCATCATGTATGTCAAAACGAGGCCGCAACAAAGGTTTACGGAACTTGTTGTCGTCCTCTAATTGTCGCTCAAACTTTACTAAAAGATCCTTCCAGGCCGGTGATGGCGCACACGAAGGACGAGATGTAGATGTTGAAGGTGTAGAAGCTAAATATGCCGCCGTCGAACCTTCCGTATGTGATGGTAACTCAACGGAAGCACGCGGCATGTCCGGTAACAATGACAAAAGCGCCTCCATTTTATCAGCATTATTCATGTTATGCGTAGATTCCGGCTTTTCTACAGAAGAGGTGGAATTATCATCAGACTCGTCATCTGAACTCGACGAGACTGGCAAAGTCGGACGAGAAATAAGACTCCGGCGAGAAGTAGGCACGTTATGGACGACCACCTGATCAAGGAAGGGAGTCCGGGAGTGATGAACGTGACGGTCTAGATCCGAAGGCGATATCGCAATTCGTGGCAAACGGACTGGAGACACCGGAGAATGTAGAGTCGAAGTACGTGAACGGCGAGCCGTAGAACGGGAAGGCCGACCTGTAGTATTTCCATCACCCGTAAAGCGAGAACCACGTAGCGGTGAACGAGATTTCCGAGTAGGAGATGGAGAACCACCGACATGTGATAACAAGGGATGTGGTGTAATAGATCGAGGCGGGGACACAGCAATCTGAACTGGAGAGCGAGAGCGTGAACGGCTTCGATGCGTACGTGAGCGTCGAGAAGAAACATGAACCCGACGATGTGAAGAGTTTCGATCTAGCAAAGTCGGAGAATCCAAATCCGCAATCTGAACCGAGAAGGGAAGGACCGAATGACCGACCATAGTACGCGAAGCTGATTTAGACGTACGTTTTTCTTTAACACGTAAAGGAGAAATCGACACCCGGCGGCGTTTATTCCGTTTACCTGTACCGGAATGTAAACCAATAGACAAAGGAGAGGTCGATATAACATGGGCCTCCACTGCATTCCTTTGTTCCGTGAGAACAATAGAATGCTCAGAGGTGGCAGGTTAAGGACGGGAAGTCTTTGTTGGTGTAGACAATGAAACCGGTCTGGCTGCTGCCATAGACAGGCCTGTACATGTAAGGCTGTCTAAAACCTGCGTTTTTCTCAGACTCAAAACTTTCCCACTAGGAGGAATATTTACAGAGGTGGGAGAATTTTGATTACTATGAACTACATTTAAACTAATGCCAACAATGTCTTCGTTGGCTTCCATGTCATTAACAAGGGCAATCTCTAACACGCGTCTGTCGACCTCCGAAATCATCGGGTCGTCAGAAGCCTGCAGAAGGTGAGCTCGCCTAGCCCGAGCATAATTCGCCCACGCTAGCGAGTCCCATGATACACACTCGGCACATGAACTGCGCCGGTAACATAATTCTTTGCAAGAAAAACAAACCGTGTGGGCGTCCAAACCGGACCAGGTTTTCCCACACGTACTACAATTAGAAACTGGAATCTCAGACATGATTTATGAAAGAAATTCCAACCAAAGAAAGAATCTTTGAACGCAAGAAAGAAACACAAGTCAATCTCGTATAACATGTATAAGGATACTGCGGGTCGTTAACAACAACAACCCAGGTTGTATAAACACTTCTTCCTGTGATGTGCACTGCGTGAGGTACAACAGAGAAAAGAGGACGATAATGGTTTGTGCAGACCCTTTATAGTAATCCTGCTGGAGTGGATGGGAGTTCCCCTGGCGGACAATTCTCCGCAAGGGGAGCTAACTTTTGAGTTTAACTTCCGTTTTCTACGTTGTATATCTTCCTGACGGAGATTAATTAGGCATAGAATTGAAACAGGTTTATTTGTGACATAAAAAGAGATATTTTGATTGGTCAAAATTCAAGAAACGAAGTCGGTCATTGGATAACCAATCTTTATGCTAATATACTAACTTGATAATCGACCGCCATTTTGCAGTTCGAAGGCAATGGAAATGTCGAATTACGGTCGATTTTATATCCTTTGATGAATAAATGTTCAAATAGAGACGGCAAGGACGCATTTTATGGATAATCAAGAAGTTATAAATCGACAGGCATGGCAGTATGCATATGTGAGTTAGCTATTGTGACTACCAACTTCAATTTACTCAAGACGGTTTCCGGGTTCTTGAAAATTAACAACATTTTTATTTGGTAACTCGACTTATCTCTTGAAAAACTCAATTTTTATTCAGTATAACTCAATTTCCCCCCCCCCCCACGAAAAAACTCAATTATTTTGATCAAAACTTTATTTCAAAATTTTCCGAAAACTCAATTTGCAATAGTTTTTCATTGGGGTTACCCCGATGAAAAAGCGTATAAAAAAACCCTGAGTTCTGCACTGTGGCCTTTCTCACAATGTCTTGCCAGGCTCCGCATCGCATATGGGTGCTCAAACTAAAAGTCCATATCAGGCCCTGTAAAACTGCATATCCCCCACTAAAATTAAACTGATATTTCTATATTTTCAGCGGCCCAGATGAATACTCTTGCGAGTAGGTCTAATAATGGGTGAAACCAACAGTTTCGGTTTTCAGCCCACCCACAGGTGAATTGAGACCTTGCACCGGGCTGGAGGAAATTACACTATTTACAGCTTCTAAAGTTAACACTCTGAAGCACAGATTTTCACACCATACTCTAGGTCAGTTGTTACAGTTCCTTGTGAACCACAGGAGAGCACTTTCAACATTGCTTATAACCTTGGATCTGTGTAGTCTAAGCAGCTTGCGATCTCTTCTTTGACGGAGGTCCTTTCTCAATGACGTCTAACACCATAATAGCAGCTTCTGGGATTCTTGTACCTGCAACACATACAATAGAAAGACTGATGTAGTGGAGGGCTACATGTATCAAGAGAAGTTTATGGAACATGGTCAAACCCTTTTGGGGGTTGCAATTATTCATAGAAAGGTGGTAGAATACATCCCTGGACAGTTTCAAAGGATGCCTGCATGAAGACGGGTACAACAAGAGTTGTCGCCCATGCTTCACGAGTTCAACAGGACATCTCCGGCGGCTTCAGTACTGGAAGTGAAATTTTTTCGGCTGTAGATTCATTTATACAAGCCATCCGAATAGTCCTGAGGTTCAAAAGGGTGATAAAGACCTAAATAATTATTCTGAAATGTTCAAAAAGCCAAGGCATAAGGGAAATTTATTTATTTTTGCATTTCTTACTGCCGCCTATACTCACAACATTACGGTGAGCTAGTTACTCGTGGTGCGCATTGCACGATGGGAAGGAAACCTGGCCGATTTCTGAAGTGTCCAATGATCTATTATACCAACATTACAGGCTGCACAGAAATTTCAACTTCCTGCCAAGATACATGTATAATGAATAAATAATTTTGAATGCAATATAGCTAGGACTTTGTGGGTGAGGGTTTGGAGATAGAGGGTGAGGCTTGATTCCCGGGGGTGGAACCATACTCCCGAGGATAGTGGAAGCTCTTGGAATATATGAGGGTATGGGGTCGGGAGAGGCTCGGTTTAGGAGATAGAGGGTGGGGCTTGATTCTCAGGAGTGGGGACATGTTCCCACCCAGGGGTGGGGACATGTTCCCGAAGGTAGTGTAAGCTCCTGAAATATATGAGGGTATGGGGTCTGGCGGGGCTTGGTTAAGGAGATAGAGGATGGGGCTCAATGCCCTGTGGGTGAAGACATGTTAGCGAGGGTAGTGGATGGGTTGAACAAAGGTAGCATGGTGTAGGCCCCAGGAATATAGGAGGGTAGGAGGTCGGGTGAGGCTTAGTTTAGGAGAACATGAGATTGATCTAATCAAAACCTCTCGGCTTCCCCAAGTGATTGAGACCCATGTGTAGTGTGAATTGGGGAAGAGATAGTACTACATGTATGTTCGTCCATGAGCCAGACCCCAAAATTTCATCAATTGGTACCACCTGGGCTGGCAAATTCTCATTATGCCCTATAAGTCCCATATCCTTAGATAAAAAAAAACTTTGAAAGCAAATCCAGGACACACAGCTTAGTGGTAGTAATCAGTAATTAGTGGTAGTGGACACCCGAGTCCAATCTGAGGGACCAGATTTGGGAAAAGGGGAAATATAAAGTTGAATATCTTTGCAAGTAATGGTGATATAGTGACATTTGGCAACTCAAAATGTTGTTAATCTGATCCTCTATATGTTGGTATATATTATATGCTAATATGTCAATTATGTAGGTCACCAGGGCACACTTTCATCAATAATCGTAACTTACGTAAGAAATTTTCATCTACGAAGTATTTACGAAAAAAGTTACGACAACTTTACACGGGTTTCATGAACGTCAACGTAAATATCTTCGTAACTTTCTTCGTATCTTTTTTTCGTAACGACCGGAAGTACAGATTTGCGACAATCGTAAATGAAACTGGCCCTGTCCGAGTGACAGGTGCCCGTTTGTCATGCTCAACCCATATATTTCAGATAAAATGATAGAAAGAGATTGGAAAAGCAACATATTTAGAAGGTTTTCTTCTTGGGCAAGTATGCTCCGTAACAGATCCTAAATTTGTAACTTTTCTGGAGCTGTTTACCGCGCGAGTTGAACAAGGACAAGAATTAAATTGCGAAATGTCAAGAATTATGTGCGCCAGGAGAGCGCTGCCTGTTTTTAGTTTAGGTCTAAGTTGTAAGGCCAGGCAAACGACTGGAACATAATAAGGTAATGTACACACATTAAAGTTTCTTTGGGAATGTCTATTTGATCTGAAAACTGAAAAGTCCAGACAAATGCGGAAGTTTGATCAACATGACGAGGGTCCCGGATTTCGATATGCGAGAAACGAGCATGGTTGAAGCGTTAGTTTCCATAAACTATCACAGAAAATTGTATATTGTACACATTCACTGAACACTTGTGCAAACCGATGACAAGGATCTGTTAGTCTGCTAGTTCAGCATAAATTGTGTCACTGTTCAAAAAGTTGCAAATAAATCGCATGCGGTAAGCTGAAATTTCACACACATAGACCTATAACTCAGGCAATCTGGAACAGATATAGCTGGCATATTTGAAGGATCTCACACCATGTTATGAGAGAACGCTGGACACGTTACTGAATCCCAGTCCACTCCGGTGACAAAACTCGGAGAAAAGTATTGTAGGCAGTTCATAACTTTCTAGACAAATTCAAATTTAACATTTAATGGAGCTTGAAAAACCTAGCTCCGGTGTAGCCTTGTTCCATACTACGTGAGAACAACGCTACGGCTGCAAGCCAGTCACCAGATCGAGTTGTTGGGAAATTGCCGTACGGGCAATATTTGCCGAACCAATTGACCATAACCAATAAAATAATTCGATTCTATGTCCACTTACCTTTCATAAAAATCCTTGTTTATGAGTGACCGTCCGTTTTTAGCTTGGCAAGAGATCGAAACTCGGATGAGGGGGGGTAAAACTGTCCACATCGCCGCCATCTTTACATCGATAAGTTTTACATGGACAGTATAACCCCCTCGTCCGAGTTTCGATCTCTTGCCAAGCTAAAAACGGACGGTCACTCATAAACAAGGATTTTTATGAAAGGTAAGTGGACATAGAATCGAATTATTTTATTGGTTATGGTCAATTAGTTCGGCAAATATTGCCCGTACGGCAATTTCCCAACAACTCGATCTGGTGACTGGCTTGCAGCCGTAGCGTTGTTCTCACGTAGTATGGAACAAGGCTGCACCGGAGCTAGAAAAACCCTCCAAAACTGGAGCCAGAAACCTAGTTGAGTACACAATGGGATAGTTACATAGGTGGCAGAGATTCTAGTACTTTCCAGTGTGATATTTTTACTTGTGTGGACATCCAGCTGTACAGGAGAACACTTTTTACTGAAATCATTGATCATCAGGCTAAGTAAGATGCAATATAATTTATTGATAGTTATATTGAACTCTCATTATCAACTCCAAATAATTTCCAAGGTTTGAATTCATTGAAAAAAATATTGGTAAATTTGACATGCCATACAGTAAGATCAAATTCTAAAAAAATTCCTGGAACACTTTTGAAGTGTGACTAATTACCACAAATTTACCACAAACAACCACACTGTAAATCAACTGCCAGTGTCAGAAGTTCACCGTGACGATGAATAACACTGATACACCACCAAAAGTATGTTCTGGTATGTCGATATAAAACTGATCATAAATCAGATATCAGCCATGTTTTGCTAAGAATGAACAGTATCTCATTGCTGTCATTTCCCTCAACCAAACAACTTCCTATCCTCCACAAACTACACACAAATTTTGTTTAATACCACAAATAATGTGAGGATATTTTTCTCATCTGTATGATTTATAATAAAAAATCTATACAAAATTTACCTAATGTTCAAGTACAAATTAAAAACTACAAAGTGACAATACAGTGATACTGGTAACCACAAATTTAGCACAAACACCACAACATCTATAGATTTAGCTGCATTTTGCACAAACAAACAAACACTTCTCACTTTAGTCAGTAAGCTTATTTAAACAATAGGAGTTGAAGCAGTTTCCATGTGACAATTTTTCTCTCTCAACAACCTACAGGTCCCACGTTATATTAAGTTATTGTGAACCTTCATAATCTGGGATACAAAAAATCATGGGAAAATTATAGATGGTGCCCAGAATTGATCATTATATTTAAAAAGTGCTGCAAACAGCCTTTCACACAAAACATGACTTTCCAGCCAGTAAGAGTTGACTAACCTAGTTGTGACAATAGTAATAATCAAATTGCAAGATTATAAATATTGTAAACTGATAGTATAGCCAGGATAGCTGAGATATTGCTGATTGCAATGTTGTATTTCAACTCACTCAGTTTTTTATAGCTGGGGGTGTTTTGAACAGAATGAACATTGGTTTGGCTTCTCATTATACATGTACATGTAGTTGTTAGTTAACATTCTGAACAAAATGAGCATATGTATGGCTTTACACCAGTCATGCAAGTTGCTTTCTATAAGTTATGCAGATGAATGTTATGAAGAGAATGAACATCACTATTCATTACATGTACATGTAAGCTTATATACATGTGTTAGCTGTCGATGTTCTGAACAGAATCAAAATTTGTATGTCTTTTCTTCAATTGTTAGATTGGAATCTTTTCTTCAATTGTTAGATTGGAATCTTTTCTTCAATTGTTAGATTGGAATCTTTTCTTCAATTGTTAGATTGGATTCTTCTGAACAGACTAAGCATGCATGTGGCTTTTTTCACTATTTGTCAGCTGAACACTAATCAATTTATAGTGACAAATATAATGAAATAAGAATTGTAGCAAACTATTTTCTTTGTACATCCATGTGAATAACCATGATGAAACATTTTAGTTCAGACAGCAAAATAATGCAATTCTGGAATAAATGCTAAAATTCCATCTGTCAAATCCAATATTACATTGTCACATATACATGTACATGTCACCAAAAGCTAATCAGCTGGAAGTGTTTATGACATTATATCAGAATAGCTACATGTAGATGGCACTGGCACTTATCAAACCAGTGTGAGTGAGTGAGTTGGCTTTGACATCGTTCTCAACATTATTTCAGTCATATCACGACATGCCTACATGTGCCAGAACATGAGAGTGTCCACAGTTCCTATTATCCTGGACACTGATCAGCCCAGCCAGTACAGCACCCGGTCACCCATCCAGTATTGACCGAGATCAATGTTGCTTAACTTCGGTGATCTGATGAGAACCGGTGTGTCCAACATGATTCTACTTTATTCGCTTCTGATGTAGCATATTGAAACACAATCATGATTTTTCAATCAGCTTAAAATTTTGAATCCTCTTCAGTATAATGTATCTACACAATAATTCAGTCTGGACAGTAAAACAATGCCTTCGCAGAAAAAAAGTTGAAATTGTAGTAGTTTTATTCCAAATTGCATAAATTGTGCATACTCTATGGCATGCATGTGTCATTATACATATTGAAACAGACAAACTGCTATCAAACCATTTTAATTTTAAACCAAACATTTATAACTGTCCACCAAATTCCCTCAGCCAAATTTGACCATTGTTAGTGTCGTCCGTCCACCTGTCTGACTGTCCATCATCCTCGCCTCACCAAGAATAACAGCAAGGCTTTCCAAATCCATAGATACAGCTATATCAACTTGGGCTATATGCCCCGTCTTTCTCAATTTACCACCGCTCAGGGGTTTTAGGCTCATTGGGCTATTTCTTAAATTGTTTTTTGAGCCATCTTAGGATTTGTTTCAATACTAATAGTTATTTTGATGCTGCATTACCTGGTATAAATATGCCATAAATAGAAAATGTCACACATATTACATGTAAAACACCAGCTACCATCAAACTATAAGAGAAGAGGGGCTGTCCAACATGTACCATAATGAAGACCAGCTGGTTGTGTTTTACCACAGACCCCAGATCCCCCCCTCCCCCTCTTCTCTATACTTTTGTTCCCTAAGTATTTGCAACAGAAAATGATTATCGGCTTCCCATATAATAATAAATGAACAATGTACACTCTAGGTACCATAGACATGGTACACTACAATCAACGGGACTCGGTAACCAAACTTGTTGTTAGTTATACTGTTCTTTGAAATGTCCAGTACCATTCCCATTTCAACTAATAATGTGACACAACCAATATGTTCTATTGTACTTCCCCATATAATTTCACCAGTACTTTGAGAGTAGGTTGGTAACCAGCTTTGAGTTTCAGGGTCATGCAGTGTCAATAATGTATTGCTGTCAAGCAATATGGTAATATGGTATCATCATTATCATAACACATAAATTCACCCTCCAAGTTAGAATCAGGGTTACTCTGGACTGACCATGATCCATTTCCAAAGGTCACATGTTGAATGTGCTGAACAGAAGACATATATGATTGTGAACACAGTATGTACATCATGTTTCTCAAAAACAAATTGAGCTGGCATCACGATATTATTTGAAATGATACTACGTGTAGTTTATGGAGGCCTGAAAGGATTCCACACTGATGAAACTATTAGGATGAATTTTCTGTTAAAGCCCCATTACAAATTGTATTATGAAGTGATGCACAAGCAGGAATCGAGTCTGATCAAACATTTTCACTGGGGTGTAGAATCTATACTGTGTATAGGTTAAGTTCACTCCAGAATTACTTCTTCTGAAAAATTTGTGGTCAAAACAACAGAACCTTGTTTGAACATGATACATTGAAAATAAATTAGGTGAGCATCTCAATGTCTCGCATAATCAGTGGTGCCATATGAGAGTCTCTAGATGGAGTTCACTTCAAGATGACAGTGACCTAATTCAGGGTTCATACGCCTCATGGAAAGTCTTTAAAATTCCTGGAATTTAATTGCTAACCTGGAAAGTCCTGGAAAATGCTTAAAAATAGAGTTAAACTCCTGGAAACTCCTGGAAACTCCTGGAAGAACTATACTTTCGTCTTCAAGGAGATGATGCGACATCACCTTTATGTGCCAAAATTTGTTCCTGAACTTCATTAATTTGATCATCTTTGTTGTAAGTTATTGTATTAAATACTCCAGGAAAATTAGAATTATTGACCTGGAAAGTCCTGGAATAATCCTGGATTTTTTGTGCTGTAAGTGTATGAACCCTGTAATTTGAAAGACTACAAGAATGGGATGCAATATGCTTCACAACCAAGCAGCAGCTGCATGGGATGACTGGTGGGATGGTTCAGCTCCAGCTCTCTCTATGCTTATCTATGGGGAATAATTTGAACTTGCAATTTTAGCGCCAGCCAAATATATCTGGATTGCCAAAATATGCATAATATAGTCAGCATAGTGATCCTTTGTACAATATGAAGGTAATGGAAAGCATAACATTTTTGTGCCAGGTTTCACATACTTTCCACACATTTAGGGAGACTGGAATGTCCATGACTAGCTGATAGTGCTCCAGCTTTAATAGCTGGTCAGTGAAATAGTCACATTTGACAGAGGTTGACAATTTGAATTGGTATACGAGAAATCATCATCACGAGTTTAATCATTCCCCTGTATACATTCTCTCTGGCTCTAGCCGTTACATACAATGGCGCATGGCCAAATCCCATGGTGGCCAATCATTTGCCTTTTATGGCATGTGACTATTAAAAAGTCTATATGGCATCACATTCTGCATGTTAGATGTATATTTCTGTAGTATTTTGAATTGTGGTTGAAAGAAAATGAATTTTCACTGGTCATCAGAGTTAGGTTGTTACAATGTACAGTACAGTCCCTCAATTAGCCACAACAATTAACAATGCAGTATTTAACATTGTGTTAAATGCTTCAATTCCACAATAATTTTTGCTGCAGCCAGAATCCTAATTGTGGGGACTGCATTATATAAACAGTTGCCTACATCTGCCGCTAAAAGGTATGTAAGATTGAGGCTTGCGATTGTGTCCAAACATTCCTTTGAATCAGATCTAATTCAAATTTGTTGTTCATATATAATGTAAACATAAACCAATGTAAATCACTATAGTGCAAAGAACCCAGTAGATTATGCATTTTTAGGTGCACAATAGAAGAAAATAACAAGAATATATAGTGATAACATTCCCACCCACTTGAGGCCATCAAAATAGAAGAAAAGCAAATAATTGATTATAATCCCCAGTCTATTTGGCAAGATAGCTAGACCTGGATCCTGGAAATTGAGAAATATGAATGGCCTATCAAGCTCACCGAAGAGAATATAAGTTTGGTTCATTTATCAGGTGTCACAACAATATTCAGACATCATGATCAGCTATCGAAATCCACAGGAAGATACAAAACAACTCACAGAAAAAAAAAAAGAAATTACCGCTCCTGGACTGTAGGGAGCTACTCGTATACCAGCACAGATTCACCCAGGCAAATCTGTCAAGATTTGATTTGATTGGGTTTGCGCAGATGGGAACCATCAAAAATGTCCGTCTTTGTATAGTGATAAATAATCTCAAATTATTTCTTAAGCCACAGTATTCTGCATGTAATTTTGATTTCTACAACATACAGATTGAAACCCCTGATGCAGTCAGTTCAAAATCATTCAACTGTTGAGATGTTTCTAGCAGTTGTAATTTATTAACATATAGAGCAATATAAAAACATGGTTCAACAAGGTCAGAGAGAGGCTGGTGCACACACATTACTTGATGTGCAACAGAGGAGCCAGCTGAAGGAATACCCTTCACAGATCAGCAACTGAGTAACACTTCTGAATGACATTCTCCCATTAGAATGACATTCTCCCAATATCAGAGTTTGTAGCCTCCTAACCTGTCGGTGTAACTGATATTGGACTGAAAATCATGGCACACTTGCGCAAACACATTTTATAGGGATTGATCCACATAAGCAGCACGTATCTGCATATGAGAGAGATGAGGAAATGTGTCCAGTTGTGAAAGAACTAACAAGTTTTATGCTAAATTATTTCACAAGAACACAGGAGTCAACACCTTTTTTTTTACATGTGACATGCCGAGTCCACTCTGCTCAGTTTACAAGTGGATGATGCTGATTGGCCGAGATCCATGTGCATAAAACTTGCGCTCCAAGATTTCAACCCAGTGCAATCAGAGGGTATATCTGACATGCAAGTAACCCAGCTATCACTTGCTGTATTTACTAAAGTAATTGTGCTTCATACTTCCAGTGCATTATGTTCATCTTTATGTCTGTCTCAGAAAACAAGAAGATTATGAATGGGGACTTGTAACAATTAAGGAACAATTCAAGTGAAATATACGTGGGAGCAGCCAGAGCGAGGGAAGAAATTTATGTATCGGTTTTTCTTGTGTATCTTGAAAGTGGGTAAAAATGTTTGTTCTGGAGCTAGTAATATTTTAGTAACTGACAAAGTTCACATGTTTTATTGCAACTTTATTTTTATTGGGTTTTCTAACAGCCATCCATTATAATAGGTACTTACCCCAAATATGACCTTGATTTGGATTTTTGTTCAGTGAAAAATTTCTCAAACTAAAGGAATAATCTAACTTGGACCATTGTTGTAATAGATTCACAGATGTCTTAAAAAAATTGCAGTATCTCACAATATGTATTATTGGGGGTCTGTACATATTGAACTTCCAGTGTAATCCCCCAGAGATTATTAGGCATGATAAACCTGGGTCCTGAGAATTGCGAGAAATGTATATCGAGTATGAATATGAACATTTGCATTTGCTAAATATTTCTATGATAAATCATTTTAAATTTTTATTTCTTATTTATTTTAAACTTTTTTATTTTTTTGGTCAGTTTTTGTTGTACCAGATCTAAATTTTCAATTTTTTCAGAGTTTAAATATATTAATAGCCCTCTTCCAATAACAAATATAAAGCATTTACCATTTTCAGATAGCAGTTATATTTCAAAGTTTATTTCCCTGCAGAAATTATTGTGCATACGTAAACACATCTACATAAAATGGAACGTTCAAATGTTAAACAAATCTTTCCCTGAAATAGACATTCTGAACTGCCAACTGGACGACATGAAGACTTCATGATCATTCTCCATAAATCATTTTGAAAAACTGAATTTCCAAAACTGGGGTGGTACATATGGACATGAAACCTGACAAAGTTAACAAAAGTTTAAATTATTTTCCAGAGTAATATCTTGTAAATGCAATCTGGAGATCTTCGGTAATATATTCATATATTCATGAAGTATTGCAGGTCAGTTGTGAGATATTAAATTTTTGAATACAGCTGTCAAATATTTTACAACGTACAGCCAAACGTGTGTCTGATCTTAACATTGACTATAAAATATAAAAAAAATGTTGTCCCATGTTCTCCTGACTCTAATTTTTATAGACATTTCTCTCTTCAATGAAATATAATATAATAACAATATTATTGCAACTTCTGTTCCTTTACCATACTACAAAATACTAATAAAATAATAATACACTCTTATGTGGCAAAATTTCACTATTTTATGTTTAAATAGTATTTCCTTTGATATCTACATCACATCTATTCATGGTCAAATTTTATATTTGCCTTCAATGTCACCCTCTACATTTTTTCACTCATATGAGGACATCCAAACTGGCTGTCACCATCTGAGTGAAAAAAACCTATATTTTTCATTGTTAAAAGTCATGTTTTTCCTGGATTTGCTTTGTAAACAGTAAAGTTATTCCCCCTTACTCTTCCCTGAACTGGGCCAATCAAAACACTGTACTGTATCGTCTGTTTGTGTCAGTTTCAACGTGAAATTCTGCATTTTTGTGGGAATCAAAATTGGTTTGTCACTCTGCATCGGTTCTATGAAATCATTTGTAACTTGAAGAACATGCATGGCTTGAGTGATGGGTGGGTAAAAGGCGAGGTTTTCCATGTCTCACAACGAAACTTTT
Source organism: Hanleya hanleyi (assembly GCA_036873755.1). Lineage (NCBI taxonomy): Eukaryota > Metazoa > Mollusca > Polyplacophora > Lepidopleurida > Hanleyidae > Hanleya > Hanleya hanleyi. Next base: position 12,187 of record JAVTVY010005637.1, on the reverse strand, counting down.
GACTGCATCCTTACGAAGACCCCTGTTTTCAACACCACTTTCGCTAAAAACAACTGTACGACGCACTAGTTTGCAGCCTCTAAACCCCGAGGCTTTTACTAAAGTTAGAACCCTCGTCCCGGCAGTGAACGAAGGCTCGTGTTTAGACTGTGGATGCTTGTTTATTATCCCTCAACCTAAATCGTAGCATTTCCTTTGGTCAGTTTATCAGGGTGTAAAAATTCGTACACCCCGGGGATCTTTCCATGTGAACGTCCGAGCGGTCTGACCGATCACGTGACCAATCATCTTAATGCTGTATACTGAACCATGTTGAACGGTGTGGCCGAACGGCGCTCTAGCGGAAGGGCTCCCAGGGGATAAAAATTCACGGTTCACGTGCAAAAGCAGACATGGCGGATCTCCACTTCAAGACTTCCAACTTAAATTTTCCACTATTTCTGGCGGGAGATACCCTAATATTGACCAGAATACCATCATAGTCGGAGTATTCTACTTCTCGCATGTCGAGAATATAAATATAACGAACATGAAGCGTTTTCTGGCCACGCGAAAATTATGCATAATCGCTACCGAACCAAGTTCGGCGTGTTGTGCGCTTTCAAAGATCATTTCCCGAAATCAACACACAATATTATACACAACCGTTCATATTCGATGAAAGGAAGTCTTGCTGCATCACGTTCAATCAATCTTTTAGACACACATACCTCGTAAATGGTTATATTTAGGGTCAAAATTGAACACTGTCATAGCTCTGCGTCCGTGTTGCGCGTCTACATTACTCGCGTAGACAACACGTTTTGTCAAAATGGAGACCGGTTTCGTAAATGGACAGACACATATATGCTGAGTTTCCGTGGTAAAGTTTCAGAGAAATTGCCCTTTTAACTCTATAATTCGATATGTTAATTGAAAAATGCTTTCGGGATAATAAATTCGTTATTCAGGTTTTTCCCAGGGTGTATGAAAAGTTATGACCCTCCCTGAAACTCATACACCCTTCGGCTGACGCCTCAGGGTGTATGAGTTTCAGGGAGGGTCATAACTTTTCATACACCCTGGGAAAAACCTGAATAACTAATAATATCGCGCACATGCGCCTATATGGGGGCCGCCATGTTCTTTCAATCGGAGTTACGAAAAATATTGAACTTACGGCAGGTAAATACTTGCCTTAAAGTTACGCACAAAGTTACGAAGATTCTTAAGTTACGAAGTTTCATGAAAGTCGAATTTACTTACGAAAAAAGATACGCATGAGTTACGAAGAAAAATGTTCGTAAGTAGTTTGATGAAAGTGTGCCCTGGTTATAAGGTCAAGGACTTCTGATGTCAGGCGGGAACTGGGCACACTTTCATCTAGCTAAATAATATATAGCCCTCAATACTCTTGAGGGCTATATTATTTAGCTAACTTTCATCAAGCTACTTACGCACATTTTTCTTCGTAACTCATGCGTATCTTTTTTCGTAAGTAAATTCGACTTTCATGAAACTTCGTAACTTAAGAATCTTCGTAACTTTGTGCGTAACTTTAAGGCAAGTATTTACCTGCCGTAAGTTCAATATTTTTCGTATCTCCGATTGAAAGAACATGGCGGCCCCCATATAGGCGCATGTGCGCGATGTTCAGGCATCCACTGTCTGAAAACGAGCCTTCGTTCACTGCCGGGACGAGGGTTCTAACTTTAGTAAAAGTCTCGGGTTTAGAGACAGCAAATTAGTGTGTCGTACAGTGGTTTTTAGCGAAAGTGGTGTTGAAAACAGGGGTCTCCGTAAGGATGCAGTCAAAAGTTTCGTTGTGAGACATGGAAAACCTCACCTTTTACAAACTCATCAGTCACGCCATGCATGTTCTTAAAGTTACAAATGGTTTCATAGAAGCGATACAGAGTGACAAACCAATTTTGATTCCCACAAACATGTAGAATTTCACGCTGAAACCGACACACTGTGATCATACTACAGACGATACGGTACAGTATTTTGATTGGCCCATTTCAGGGAAGAATAAGGGGGAATAACTTTACTGTTTACAAAGTAAATCCAGGAAAAGCATGACTTTTATCATTGAAATATGGGGGGGGGGGATTTGGTTTAATGTCACACTCAAGGTGTTTTCACTCAGATGGTGACAGCCAGTTTGGAAAAGCATTTAGTGTGACATTGAAGGCAAATATAAAATTTGACCATGAATAGATCTTGTGTAGATCAAAGAGAATACGTACTATATGTAATTAAAATTTAAACATAAAATAGTGAAATTTTGCCACATAACAGTGTATTATTATTTTATTATTATTTTATAGTATGGCATAGGAACAGAGGTTGCAATAATATTGTTACTATTATATTATGATTTCATATATAAAATGAAAAATAAAAAATTTGTCCGGAGAACTTGTCAATTGATTCTCAATGTTAAGATCAGACACAAGTTTGACTGTATGTTGTAAAATATTTGACAGCAGTATTTAAAAATTTAATATCTCACAACTGACCTGCAATACTTCATGAATATATGAATATATTACTGAAGATCTCCAGATTGGATTCACAATAATGGAAAATAATTTAAACTTTTGTTAACTTTGTCAGGTTTCATGTACTACCCCAATTTTGGAAATTCAGTTTTTCAAAATGATTTATGGAGAATAATCATGAAGTCTTCATGTTGTCCAGTTGGTAGTTGAGAATGTCTATTTCAGGGAAAGATTTTTTTAACATTGGAACGTTCCATATTATGTAGATGTGTTTATGTAGCCTATGCACAATAATTTTTGCAGGGAAATAAATTTTGAAATAGAACTGCTATCTGAAAATGGTAAATGGTTCATATTTGTTATTGGAAGAGCTATTAATATATTTAAACTCTGGAAAAATTGAAAATTTAGATCTGTTACACCAAAAACTGACAAAAAAAAGATAAATATACTTTATCATAGAAATATTTAGCAAATGCAAATGTACATAATCGTACTCGATATTCATTGTTCACAATTCTCAGTACCCAGGTTTATCATGCCTAATAATCTCTGGGGGATTATACTGGAAGTTCAATATGTACAGTACAGTTTGACTGTACAGACCCTCAATATTACATATTGTGGTACTGCAATTTTTTAAGAGTGCTGTGAATCTATTACAAGAACAACAATGGCCCAAGTTAGATTATCCCTTTAGTTTAAGAAATTTATCACTGCATGAACAAAAATCCAAATCAAGGTCATATTTGGGGTAAGTACCAATAATGGATGGCTGTTGGAAAACCCAATAAAAATAAAGTTGCAATAAAACATGTGAAATTTGACAATTACTAAATTGCTCCAGATCAAATATTTTTACCCACTATCAAAATATCCAAGAAAAACTGATACATAACTTTCTTCCCTCGCTCTGGCTGCCCCCACATATATTTCACTTTAATTGTTCCTTGTAACAAGTCCCCATTCATAATCTTCCGGTTTTCTAAGACGGACATAAAAATAAACATAATGCATGGAAGTATGAAGTACAATTACTTTAGTAAATACAGCAAGTGATAGCTGGGTTACCTGCATGTCAGATATACCCTCTGATTGCACTGGAGTTGAATCTTGGAGCTCAAGTTTTATGCACATGGATCTCGGCCAATCAACATCATCTGCTTGTAAACAGAGTAGAGTGGACTCAGCACGTCACAGGTATAAAAAGATGTTGCCTGATGTGTTCTTCTGAAATAATTTAGCATAAAACTTGTCAGGTCTTTCACAAGATAAACTGGACACATTTCCTCATCTCTCTCGTATGCAGATACGTGCTGCTTATGTGTATAAAACCCTATAAAATGTGATTGCGCATGTGTGCCATGATTTTCAGTCCAATTGCAGTTACACCGACAGGTTAGGAGGCCACAAACTCTGATAATGGGGAATGTCATTCAGAAGTGTTACTTAGTTGCTGATCTGTATAGGGTATTCCTCCAGCTGGCTCCTCTGTTGCATATCAAGTAATGTGTGTGAACCAGCCTCTCTCTGACCTTGTTGAACCATGTTTTTTATTGCTCTACATATGTTAATAAGTTATAACTGCTAGAAACATCTCAATAGTTGAATGATTTTGAACTGATTGCATCAGAGCTTTCAAACTCTATGTTGTAGAAATCAAAATTACATGTAGAATACTGTGGCTTGAGAAATAATTTGACATTATTTATCACAATACAAAGATAGATCTTTCTGATGGTTCCCATCTGCGCAAACCCAATCAAATCAAATCTCGACAGAGATTTGCCTGCATAGGTCCATTTGCGTTGGTATTACGAGTAGGCCCCTACAGTCCAGGAGCCGTAATCTCTTTTTTTCTGTGAGTTGTTTTGTATCTTCCTGTGGATTTTGATAGCTGATCACAGATGTCTGAATATTGTTGTGACACCTGATACATGTAAATGAACCAAACTTATATTCTCTTCGGTGAGCTTGATATTCATTTTCTCAATTCTCAGGACCCAGGTCTATATTGCCAAATAGACTCTGGGGACTGTAATCAATTATTTGCTTCTCTTCTAATTTGATGGCCTCAACTGAGTGGGAATGATCTCACTATATATTCTTGTTATTTTCTTCTATTGTGCACCTAAAAATCCATATAATCTATTGGGTTTCTTTGCTCTATAGTGATTTACATCAATGGTTTATGTTTACATTATATATAAACAACAAATTTGAATTAGATCTGATTCAAAGTAATGTTAGGACACAATCGCAAGCCTCAATCTTACATACCTTTTAGCAGCAAATGTAGTGACTGTTAATATAATGCAACCCCCGCAATTAGGATTCTGGCTGCAGCAAAAATTATTGTGGAACTGAAGCATTTAACACAATGTTAAATACTGCTGAGGCGAACATACTTTTGCTATGGCATTGGCCTCAGCATTGTTCTGATGACCAATGAAAATTCATTTTCTTTCAACCACAAATCGGAATACTACAGATATCTAACCTGCAGAATGTGATGCCATATAGACTTTGTCACATGCCATAGGCAAATGATTGGCCACCATGTGATTTGGCCATGAACCGACAGAACCATTGTATGTAACGGCTGGAGCCAGAGAGAATGTATACAACCAGGGAATGATTGCACTCGTGATGATGATTTCTCGCATGCCAATTAAAATTGTTAACTTCTGTCAAATGTGACAATTTCACTGACCAGCTAAAGCTGGAGCACTATCAGCTGGTCATGGACATTCCACTCCCAGATCTCCATATGCTTATGTGTGGAAAAGTATGTGAAACCTGGCACAAAAATGTTATGCTTTCCCTTACCTTTACATTGTACAAAGGATCACTATGCTGACTATATAATGCATATTTTGGCAATCCCGGATATTTGACTGGTGCTTATTGCAAGTTCAAATTATTCCCCATAGATAAGCATAGAGAGAACCACTCTCCCAGTCATCTCATGCAGCTGCTTCTTGGTTGTGAAGCATATTGCATCCCATTCTTGTAGTCTTTTAAATTACAGGGTTCATACACTTACAGCAGAGAAAAATCCAGGAGTTTTCCAGGACTTTCCAGGTCAATAATTCTAATTTTTCTTGGATAATAACTTGGAACAAAGATGATCAAATTAACGAAGTCCAGGAACAAATTTTGGCACAGAAACGTGATGTGGCATCATCTCCCAGAAGATGAACGTATAGTTCTTCCTAGGGTTTCCAGGAGTTTAACTTTATTTTTAAGCATTTTCCAGGACTTTCCAGGTTAGCAATTAAATTTCAGGAATTTTAAGGACTTTTCAGGAGGCATATGAACCCTGAATTAAGTCATAGTCATCTTGAAGTGAACTCCATCTAGAGGCTCTCATATGACACCACTGATTATGCGGGAGATTGAGATGCTCACCTAATTTTCAATATATCAAGTTCAAACAAGGTTCTGTCATTTTGACCACGAATCTTTAAAAGGAAGTAATTCTGGAGTGAACTTGACCTATACACAGTACAGATTCTACACTTCAGTGAAAACATTTGATCAGATTCCCTGCTTGTGCATCACTGCATAATATATGGCAATTTGTAATGGGGCTTTAACAGAAAATTTGACCTAACAGTTTCATCAGTGTGGAATCCATTCAGGCCTCCATAAACTAGTATCATTTCAAATAATATTGTGATGCCAGCTCAATTTGTTTTCGAGAAACATGATGAATGTACTGTGTCCACAATCAAATGCTCTCTGTTCACCACATTCAACATGTGACCTTTGGGTGAGTGAGTGAATAGAATTTAACGTCGCTTTCAACAATATTTCAGCTATATCACGACGAAACTACTAAGCACCACCCAGCCAAGTTGTGTTCCTGCTACTTCAAAGAAGAAATCTTTGAAGCAGCATGGAACCAGACACCCTCCATCCACCCTATAAAACAATGAGGACAATGTGACCTTTGGAAATGGATCATGGACATGCAGTCCACACAGAGTAACCCTGACACTAACTTGGAGGGTGAATGTATGTGTTATGATAATGACTAAGCTTACCATATTACTTGACAGCAATACATTATTGACATCGCATGACCCTGAAACTCAAAGCTGGCACTAACCTGCTCTCAAAGCACTGGAGAAATTATATGGGGAAAGAACAATAGAACATATTGGTTGTGTGACTTTATTAGTTGAAATGGTGTACCATTACCATGATTACAGGACATTTCAAATAACAATCTGACAACAGGTTTGGCTACCAAGTCCCATTAATTGTAGTCTATCATGTCTATGGTACATAGAGTGTACATTGTAACTGCTCATTTATTATTATATGGGGAGCCGATAATGATTTCCAGTTGCAAATACTTAGGGAACAAAATTATGTAGAGGGGGGGGGGGGAGATCTGGGGTCTGTGATAAAACGCAACCAGCTGGTCTTCATTATGGTACATGCTGGACAGCCCCCTCTTCTCTTACAGTTTGACGGTAGCTGGTGTTTTACATAATGTAATATGTGTGACATATTTGATCATATTATATATGGCATATTTATACCAGGTAATGCAGCATCAAAACAACTGTATTAGTATTGAAACAAATCCGAAGACGGCTCAAAAAATAATAAGAAATAGTCCAATGAACCCAAAACCCCTGACCTGTGGTAAATTGAGGAGGACTGGGCTGATATAGTCCAAGTTGATATAGTTGTATCTATGCATTTGGAAAGCCTAATTGCTATTATTCTTGGTGAGATATAAACAAGGATGATGGACAGTCAGACAGGTGGGCGATGGACAGTCAGACAGGTGGACGGACGACATTAACAATGGTCAAATTTGTCTGAGGGAATTTGGTGGAAAGTTATATAATTGTTTGGTTTAAAATTCATGGTTTAATGGCGGTTTGTCTTTTTTAATATGTATGATGACTCATGCATGCCATGGAGTATACATGCGCAAATGCAATATGGAATAGGACTACTACAATTTCAACTTTTTTTCTGCGAAGGCATTATTTTACTCTCCAGACTGAATTGTTTTGTAGATCATTACACTGAAGAGGAATCGAATTTTTAAGCTGAGTGAAAAATCATGATTGTGTTTCAATATGCTACATCAGAAGCGAATCAAGTAGAAGTCTGTAACCTTAAATTAGCTAGAATTCATTGGCCACCACCTCCCTCCTTATAATGTGATTAAGATGTGCAGTAAAAGTGCATCTGTCATATTCACGCTGATTCAAAACAAAAATCAAGTGATGCAACATGGAATGCTGGCATTCAAATACTCAACTTATGAAACATGTATACATTCATAAGTGAACCCATGATCCCCGCATCTCGTCTTTCATGTTTAGAGACTGTTCAAGAGTCTAGTGGTAAAGGTGGGTATGGCATATCACGTTGGACACACTGGTACTCGTCAGATCACTGAAGTTGAGCAACATTGAGTTCGGTCAATACTTGGATGGGTGACCGGGTGCTGTACTGGCTGGGCTGATCAGTGTCCAGGATAACCACCTGTGGACACTCTCATGTTCTGGCATGTCGTGACTGAAACAATGTTGACAACGATGTCAAATTCTACTCACTCACACTGGTTTGATAAGTGCCAGTGTCATCTAGCTATTCTGATATAATGTCACACACACACTTCCAGCTGATTTGCTTTTGGTGACATGTATATGTGACAGTGTCATATTGGATTTGACAGATGGAATTTTAGCATTTATTCCAGAATTGCATTATTTCGCGGTCTGAATTAAAATGTTTCATCATGGTTATTCACATGGATGTACAAAGAAAATAGTTTGCTATAATTGTTATTTCATAATATTTGTCACCGAGTTACAATAAATTTATTCCAGTGTTCAGCTGACAAATAGTGCAAAAAGCCATATGCAGGCTTATTCTGTTCAGAAGATTCCAATCTAACAATTGAAGAAAAGATGTACAAATGAAAAGATGTAAACATTTACATGTAGTGAATAGTGATATAAATGTTCATTCTCTTCATAACATTCATCTTCATAACTTACAGAAAGCAACTGGTGTAAAGCCATACATATGCTCATTTTGTTCAGAATGTTCTGAACTAACAGCTATAGTGAGAAGCCAAACCAATGTTCATTCTGTTCAAAACACACTGAGTGCATTGAAATACAACATTGCAATCAGCAATATCTCAGCTATCCTGGCTATATAACAACTATCAGTTTACAATCTTTATAATCTTGCAATTTGGTTATTACTATTGTCACAGCTAGGTTAGTCAACTATTACCGGCTGGAACATCATTGTTTGAGTGAAAGGCTGTTTGCAGCACTTTTTAAATTTAATGATCAATTCTGGGCACCATCTATAATTTTCTCATGATCCCCAGATTATGAAAGTTCACAATAACTTAATATGACGGGGGACCTGTAGGTTGTTGAGACAGAGCGAAAAATAGTCACATGGAAATTGCTTCAACTCCTATTGTTCAAATAAGCTTATTGACTAAAGTAAGAGGTGTTTGTTTGTTTCTGCAAAATGCAGCTAAATCTATGTTGTGTTGCTTGTGCTAATTTCTGGTTACTTTACCAGTGTCACTGTATTGTCACTTTGTAGTTTTTAATTTGTACTTGAACATTTGTTTAATTTTGTGTAGATTTGGATAATTTATACAAATGAAAAATATTATCCTCACATTATTTGTGGCATTAAAAAAATGTTTGTGTGTAGTTTATGGAGGATATGAAGTTGTTTGGTTGAGGGAAATGACAGCAATGAGATACTGTTCGTTCTTAGCAAAACATGGCTGATATCTGATTTATGATAATTTTTATATCAACATACCAGTACAAACTTTTGGTGGTGTATCAGTGTAATATTCATCGTGAACTTCTGACACTGGAGGTTGATTTACAGTATGGTTGTTTGTGGTAAGTTTGTGGTACATGTAATTAGTCACACTTCAAAAGTGTTCCAGGAAATTTTTTTAGAATTGAACTTAATTACTATATGACAAGTCAAATTTACCAATGCTTTTTTAAATGAATTCAAACATTGGAAATTATTTTGAATTGATAATGAAAGCTCAATATAACTATCATTATTGCGTCTACTTAACCTGATGACGATTTCTGTAAAACGTGCTCTCCTGCTCAGCTGGATGTCCAAATCAGTAAATCACACTGGAAAATACTAGAATCTCTGTCACCTATGTAACTATCCCATTGTGTACTCAACTATGTTTCCGGCTCCAGTTTTGGTGGGTTTTTTAAGCTCCATTAAATGTTAAATTTGAATTTGTCTAGAAAGTTATGAACTGTCTACAATACTGTTCTCCGAGTTTTGTCACTGGAGTGACTGGGATTCAGTAATGTGTCTGAGCCCAGCGTTCTCTCATAACATGGTTTGAGATCCTTCACATAAGCCAGCTATATCTGTTCCAGATAGCCCGAGTTATAGGCCTATGGCTATGTGTGTGAAATTTCAGCTTACTGCATGCGATTTATTTGCAACTTTTTGAACAGTGACACTAACAGATCTTTGTCATCGGTTTGCACAAGTATTCAGTGAATGTGTACAATATACAATATTCTGTGATAGTTTATGGAAACAAACACTTCAACGATGTTCGTTTCCCACATATCGAAATCCGGGCCCTTTGTCATGTTGATGAAACTTCCATATTTGTCTGGACTTTTCAGTTATCAGATCAAATAGACATTCACAAGGAAACTTTAATGTGTGTACATTACCTTATAGAGACAAAGTTCCAAGCGTTTGCGTGGCCTTACAACTTAGACCTAAACTAAAAACAGACAGTGCTGGCTTCGCAATTTAATTTTCGTCTTTGTTCAACTCGCGCGGTAAACAGCTCCAGAAAAGTTACAAATTTCGGATTTGTTACGGAGTTATACATGCCCAAGAAGAAAACCTTCTAAATATGTTGCTTTTCCAATCTCTTTCTATCATTTTATCTGGTTTCTACTTGGAATATATGGATTGAGCATGTTGAGAAAGGACAAACGGGCACCTGTCACTCGGGCAGGGCCAGTTTCATTTACGGTTGTCGCAAATCTGTACTTCCGGTCGTTACGAAAAAAAGATACGAAGAAAGTTACGAAGATATTTACGTTGACGTTCATGAAACCCGTGTAAAGTTGTCGTAACTTTTCTCGTAAATACTTCGTAGATGAAAATTTCTTACGTAAGTTACGATTATTGATGAAAGTGTGCCCTGAAGGACAGGTCAGCGTCATTTCAGTGCCATCCAACATCAGTGCATAGAAAGAAAATCTTTAAAGTTTTTGGTAATACTTTAATCTTCCTTTTCGGAATCAGTACTATGCCACGAGCTAGGCCTAAGCGCACGGTTAAGTCGGTTTATGCGGCACCTGCCAGTCAACCGCCGTCCAAGCGGAGGAAAACTCAGACCACGGCAACGTGTACCGGCGACGGCGGGGATGCGGGCAGCCATTCCATTTCAACGAACAACAACAACAACAACGACAGCTCTGATGTTGGTGGCGCAATGGGGCAACCCAGTAGGATTGGTAATTCTGGTAACATTGGTTTGTTAAATATTGAGAATGTCAATACATGTAGGCCTGATTCAAATAATGAAGGATTCATTCAAGCACTGTCATCCTTTCAGCACATGTCTGATATTGTGCAGCAGGCCAGGCCCTAGTCCAATAAAATGGATCGTTCAGGCTCTTGTTTAATATGCTGGAGTTATTGGGAGCCAGAACGTCCTATAGAAAATGTCATTTTGTCCATAGGAGCCGCGCTGACCACCACAACGACCCCTACAAATTCACTGTTTTTGTCGAAATACAGCAATGCCAGGTCTACTCACCATGCAAAAACTGTTCTCTGGTATGTTTTCATCCAAGTCGCACCACTAGTAAATGTGGATGGGTCCGCAATAAATTATATCAAACTGTCAAAGTTAGTGTGTCGTAAATTCAGCAGCCAGTTTCTCTGCTGGAAGCATGGCTCCCTCATAGTAAACCGACAAACAATGGAATGGAAGCGAGGCCACAAACACCACGTGACACAGCCTGCGGTCAAGTTTCGCATGCGAAATGGACTACCACTGACCATGCTGACTCTGATGGGGAACAAAAAGGGACTAATGCCGCGTTGAAAAATGGCGTCAATGCACACGAGGTAATGTACTGCTTTCCGTTACACAACTACACGCCCCTATACTCAGGCTTTGCAGGCAGAGCTACAGGCAATGAGCATTCTCTGTCGGACTTTAACATCAAAGCTGCAAACGGAGTCTATCTGGGAAACACCTCTCTGTGGGGAGATCGCACTGCGATCACTCGGGAACTGGTTATTTCGAACTTATTAAAACCCCAGAGGTACACAACTCGAATTTTAATCACATAATTTATATTTTTGGGGCATTCTAACCTAAGCCAAAAGATTTCTTTTGTTTACTAGAATGGTTTATTAAAGAAGATTTATTATCGACGAAAATAGCAACAACAACGACATGGTCGGGTGAGAAATCGGAAAATCCAGAAAAAAATGAGATTCTGAAAAATCCGAAAAACTCCAATCTCTGTAATTAATACTTGAATAGGAAAATTTGCCGACTTTTGATTAATATTTCGTTTGTTGAAATATCGAGTTTGTATTGACGCCCCTTCAGGGAGCGATATTTCTTAGAATGAAGTAGATTTACTCCAACGATATATTAC
>JAVTVY010005636.1:0-38758 GCA_036873755.1 Hanleya hanleyi | reverse complement strand
AAATTCGTTTTGAAAGCGTCTTGCCGATTTGGTGAATAATATAATGGTATTGGATTGTATATGTGAGATTTATTTTTGTTTCAGGGATACCGGACTCATTTTGCGAATGTACTGACCCTGGCGCCAAAAATATTCCTCATCTCTAGTTCCTGGAAAAACTCTTCAGAAACATCCTCCACTGTCAGAAGGAGTGGGTCAAACTGACAAAGTATTTTGGGATATAGACGTGACAGACCCGAAGAAATTGGGTGAAATTCCATTTTGAATCAAACATTTTGGGTCGTTTTGACCCAACTATTTTGGATACGTCACGTCTATGGTCTGTAGCCAAATTCTGACAGTGTTGTTTATGAGTGACAGTCCTTGTTTCAGCTTCACGAGAGGCCGATATTCAGTAGAGTCGACTCTCTCCTCTGCATTTATTTGCTCGCCACAAACATTACTATATGTGCCTGTGATAGGTTTGTGGCGAGTAGAAATATGTCGACTTGTCTGAGTTTCGGTCTCTCGCGAAGGAAAACATAAGGATTATAGCTATAGACACTGGTTATAGGTTTTCTACATTCTGACTGACCCCATGTAATAGGTGATGGATTAATTTATTGAAGATGATCGTGACCTAGTTTTCCAGGTCAAATTCATTTGTTTACGATATTTCATGGAGGGTCATTGCTAGATTCTCAAAATTTGTCTTCTAATTTTTTTCTGCAGTCAAAGGTGCGCGCGGGCGTATATTGAAGCTCAAAAGTCTCTTGTTCATATCTGTGATATATTTTAGTAAAATATTCCATCGTACCAGGTTTGTATATCTCGGTGGCCAAGTTTCTTTATCTCACCGGTCATTGTGTTTATCTCAGTGGAGGGGGGTAGGGGGATTTGGTTTAATGTCACACTGAAGTTTGTTTCACTCATATGGCGACAGTCAGTTTGGTTGGTGGAGGAAGCCGGAGTACTAGGAAAGAATCACCGCCCGTCGGCAAGTAACTCAGTGGATATACTTTTGTTCTCCGATGCAGATGGAACAGAAGTTGAAATATTATACCAGCAAGCTATGTAGTCACAAGCTACAAAAAAGATTGACCGAACAAAAAATATCCAGTAGCCTCATGTTCATGTGAAATTATAATTTAAAGCATAGTAGTATATAAACGGCAAAAGCTAGCACATTGACCTACTTACATATCATTAATTTCCGGTAATTTCCGGAAAATAAGGCTCTCGGCGGATGGGGTCCTAGCGAGCGTAGGTCAATATGCACTGTGATGGAAAACCCCCGATGATGGACTGGATCATGTTTAGACATGTTGGGGGATTCCTCCGCGGTGATGTGGTTTTGGGGAGAATCTTCCGCGGACAGAAAGTAGTCCCCAGACTTCAGTCATTTTTTTTTTACGTTACTATGGGTTTGGTCTTGTTTTCTTCGTCTCGCAAAGAAAGGATAAGAACAATCATTTTATTTTTCCCTCCATCATAACATACCCACGCTGGGGGAGCCGCGTTGGGTATGTTTACAATTCAAGAAGTCTCTTGTCCAATCAGAGGCCGCCATTTGGCGCTGTATCCGTCATATTCGTTCTGGCCCGTTAGATGTATTCTCGGCTGCTCTTGTCCAATCAGAAGTCGTCCTTTCAGAAAGTTCCATCTTTGCTCGGTGTGACCTAATCATCGTCGGGCAGTCCAGGATATTGTTCGGGCAGCATGTCCTGAAACAGTTGTTTGCGCACTCTGATCGCATTTTCCAGGGCCTCGGTGGGTGGTAGCTCCATATCCTCTGCCAAGTGACGCTTGGTCTTCATGATGGACCAGTGCGTGGGGTCGCCTTTCATTTCAAGCGGTAGTAAGGTATACTGTTCACAGATCGTCATGACTGTTTTCCTGATGAAAGGGCGCATTTGGGTGTACGCCTGTTGTAAGTTACCCTGTCCGGCGTCCTCGATCGCTGCAGCGTGAGTATTGATAGCTGCTGTCAAAATACGATCCCAGAAGGTAGGTTCTGCCTCACTTTTCTGGGATGTAGGCTGACTATCTGAGGTCAAGCTCTCCATATCAGTAGACAGACTGTCAGCAATCTCTGTTTCGGTATCAGTCGATACACTCTCAGCAGTCTCTGTATCAGCATCCGCCTCAACGGACTCCTCGGAGTCTTCAATCCCATGTATATTTTTCCGGTGTCGCATCATATCGTAATGTCTGGTGAACGTGCGTTCGCACTCAGAACAAGTATAAGCCATGTTGACGGTTGGACGTCGACTGTGCGTGTTTTGAGAATACACTTGCTTTCATAGACAGTAACGTCCGCCAACGCCCACTGTTACGCCTTAATGCCCTATCTGTACGCCTTAACGCTCGTCTCAACACCCATCTCAACGCCTTAGCATACTTTCTTAACAGTTTAACGTCGTTTAATGATGCGTTCAAACAAATGTTTCTTTTTTGCTATTGCTCTGACATACGTCGCTTTCCAGTTCATGCCCGAGGTTTTCAACATCGACGCTGTTTTTTCGATTTCCATATGAACCGTATCCTTATCCAACAATTTCATATGTGTCACGAGGTCGACATACTGCTGACGTAAAGCCCGTCGTAGTCTGGGTGCTCAATCTGTTATGGGCTAAAATTGAGGCTTCCTTTTTCGAATACCCTTTGTGTTGAAACTTGTATTCTGTGGCCCTCAACGTCTCGCCCATCTCGGCGTCCATAATTTCTTTGAACAAATCCTTCCATAGACTCGAGTTCACATTATGTTCAATCCCTTGTACGGGTTCGGGTTGGTCCTTCACGGTTGGGTGATATTCCGGGACTGCTGGTATGAAGCGGACCCGCTGTATGGGGGTGGGTTGCTGCTGCTGGACGGGTGCTGCCAGATGTGGACTCGGTGGATAGTGTAGGGGTATATGACGTTGCGGTGATCCCTCGCCGGGTAACAGGTGTGTCGTCAGCCGGCGATCTTCGGGGGTATGGGCTTTTAAATCTACGAACAGGTAGCCGTACGGACGACTTGTCGCCCCTTGAAACGCCTGCACGAAATGGTCGATGTTCTGAGGATAAATTCGACTGCCAAAAACACGGATTTGTGCTCTGTCAATGGGATTGGAGAACAACACAAAGTATTGGCAGCTCAAGGCAATATATCTGGACGCCTTCCCTTGAAGAAAGAGATTATGGGGGAAATAGATGACGGACAGATTCCGATGATGGGATCTTTTAGTAAACAAGTCGGCGACGTGTGAATTGTCCTTGGCCGCACTCATCAGATCATCTAACACTACCACGTTGGTCTGCTCGGGGTCAAAGTAATACGGTTCGTTTATGTCGTGAGGAATCCCTGGGACGAAGCTCACATTCTGTAATCTGGTAGTTTCGTAGGCAGACTGCCGTGTCGGAGCTGGGGTTGCCACACCTTCCTCTAAGAACTTCATCACTCAGGACGTCTTTCCACATGTCGTAGGACCGCTCGCCGTCATCGTATAGGGATGCTCTACTGCTCTTGTTGGACCTATAGCGGGACTCGGCGGTGTCTCTTGGTTGTGTTTGCGTTGAATGTGCCTGAGCATACTATCGCGACGAGAGCAGGCTCTCTGACAGAACGTCCACGTACACGACATGTTCATCAGTCGACCAATTCATATGGACTGATGAGGGACACATGTTCATTCCTATATTTACAGACACCATCACCACGAAGACTACCACCACACACCAGTTCTACCATCACCACCACCACCACACCACCACCGGGCGTTGAAACCCGTAAACACCACCACCACCACCACCACCACCACACGCCACCACCACCACCACCACCACCGGGCTTTGACGCCCGTCAACGCCACCACCACCACCACACACCACCACCATCGGGCGTTGACGCCCGTTAGCGCCCGGTGGTGGTGGTGGTGGTGGTGGTGGTGGTGATGGTAGCTCCCGTTGGGCAGAGCTCTTGGATGGGAGCTCTTGGAGCTCGGAGCGCGTACCTGTGGTGCACACTTCCGGTTCCGGTCACGTGACCGGAAGTGACCTTTGACCCCTGCGTACCATTAGTGAGTGAGTGAGGCGTGCACAATACCCCTCAGACGTTCCCAACGTCCGTCTTAACGCATGGATGCACTAACGACGGTGAGTGAGTGAGTGAGTCTTCAGGTTCCGGTCACGTGACAGTAAACATGGAACAACCCGGATGTAAGATGAGGACCCGGATGTAAAACCACAGTACCCACGGAAGTTACCTTTGACCCTGCGCTACTCGGAAGTGATGTCATCGTACGCAGGCGCACAAACACATACATACCTGGTGCACCCACACCCTGGTGTACCCTAGTGAGTCAAAGAAAGTAGGGACGCCGAGATGGGCGAGACGTTGAGGGCCACAGAATACAAGTTTCAACACAAAGGGTATTCGAAAAAGGAAGCTGCAATTTTAGCCCATAACAGATTGGCACCCAGACTACGACGGGCTTCACGTCAGCAGTATGTCGACCTCGTGACACATATGGAATTGTTGGATAAGGCTGCGGTTCATATGGAAATCGAAAAAACAGCGTCGATGTTGAAAACCTCGGGCATGAACTGGGAAGCGACGTATGTCAGAGCAATAGCACAAAAGAAACATTTGTTCGAACTCATCATTAAACGACGTTAAAGTGTTAAGAAAGTGTGCTAAGGCGTTGAGATGGGCGTTAAGGCGTTGAGAAGAGCGTTAAGGCGAACAGATAGGGCGTTAAGGCGTAACAGTGGCGTTGGCGGACGTTACTGTCTATGAAAGCAAGTGTATTCTCAAAACACGCACAATCGACGTTCAACCGTCAACATGGCTTATAATTGTTCTGAGTGCGAACACACGTTCACCAGACATTACGATATGATGCGACACCGGAAATATATACATGGGATTGAAGACTCCTAGGAGTTCGTTGAGGCGGATACTGATACAGGGACTGCTGAGAGTGTATCGACTGATACCGAAACAGAGATTGCTGACAGTCTGTCTACTGATATGGAGAGCTTGACCTCAGATAGTCAGCATACATCCCAGGAAAGTGAGGCAGAACCTACCTTCTGGGATGGTATTGTGACAGCAGCTATCAATACTCACGCTGCAGCGATCGAGGACGCCGGACAGGATACATGTGTAACTTACAACAGGCGTACACCCAAATGCGCCCCTGCATCAGGAAAACAGCCATGGCGATCTATGAACAGTACACCTTACTACCGCTTTAAATGAAAGGCGACCCCACGCACAGGTCCATCATGAAGACCAAGCGTCACTTGAAGGAGGATATGGGGCTACCACCCACCGAGGCCCTGAAAATTGCGATCAGAATGCGCAAACAACTGTTTCAGGACATGCTGCCCGAACAATATCCTGGACTGCCCGACGATGATTAGGTCACACCGAGCAAAGATGGAACTTTCTGAAAGGACAACTTCTGATTGGACAAGAGCAGCCGAGAATACATCTAACGGGCCAGAACGAATATGACAGATACAGCGCCAGATGGCGGCCTCTGATTGGACAAGAGTCTTCTTGAATTGTAAACATACCCAACGCCGCTCCCCCAGCGTGGGCATGTTATGATGGAGGGGAAAATAAAATGATTGTTCTTATCCTTCTTGATGTTGTTTTTCTCTCATCTGTGTATATCATGGCGTCAAGGCGTTAAGGCGTAAAGACGGATGTTAACGGGCGTCACTGCATTTCCAATAAATTAGTGACAATTCCATGAAAATCAGAGCTTTTGGTCTAATTCACCAGGGCGTTGAAGCGTTGAGCTTGGCGTTGGCGGGCGTTGCTACAAGATGCCACTTCACACGATGCATTCGGACCAAGAATGGTCCATGTCTACCCCAAATCACCTTCCTTCACACCCCAAAATGGCCACTTTCGCTACTACTCGTACTGATGACGTCACAGATGACGCGGACATCCATCAAATAGGGGTCTACACCCCGAGAGCTACAAAATGACACCCCACACGACGCATTCGGACAAAATATGGTCCATTTCTATCCCAAATATCTTTCATCACTTCCCCAAAATGCTCACTTTCGCTAATACTCCTACTGATGACGTCACCAATGATGTCACAGATGCTGTGGACTGCCCTCAAATCGAGGTCTACGCCCCGAGAGCTACAAAATGACACCTCCCACGACGCATTCGGACCAAGGATGGTCCATCTCTACCCCAAACACACCCCCACGCACCCCCCAAAATGCCTGCTGTCTATACTACGACCAGACTGCGCATGCGCAGAATATTGAAAACTCCACGAGAGCTTCAAAATAAGACCTCATACGACACCATAGGACTAATAGGTGCTCACCTAGACCCCCAAACGTCCACCCAGTATGGACCTATGGACCTATATACAGACCTACCCGGTACTTTTCGAAAAATTTCACCGCTTAGCTCCGAGGCCCCTCCCATCGTGTTTTTCTTGGCGAGCTGAGAAAAACAAGATCAAACAACCCATAGTAAAACCCACAAAACATTTCCCAGGTTGGACCTATACCCCGATAGCCAGTATGGGGCTATATGGGCCTATATACAGACCTACCCGGTACTTTTCGAAAAAATTCACCGCTTAGCTCCGAGACCCCTCCCATCGTGTTTTTCTTGGCGGGACGAGAAAAACGAGACCAAACAACCCATAGTAACACCCACGAAAAAATTTCCAGGTTGGACCTATGGGGTTAGATACAGACCTACCCGGTACTTTTAAAAAAAATCACCGTTTAGCTCCGGGACCCCTCCCATCGCGTTTTTCTTGGCGAGACGAAGAAAACAAGACCAAACAACCCATAGTAACGTCCCCCCCCCCATGCCCCATTTTCCCGTTTATTGTATAATACATATAATTGTAGGAGTCCGTGCTCCACTTCTTATTTATTTATTTATTTTATTTTTTCTGTGAAAACATACACCCACCCATGCACCCACCCATGACATGACTGAAGAGAGCTTCACTTTGACACCTCACTCGACCCAATCGGTCCATGCAGTGTATTTGTCTGGGGACTACTTTCTGTCCGCGGAAGCTTCTCCCCAAAACCGCATCACCGCGGAGGAATCCCCCAACATGTCTAAACATGATCCAGTCCATCATCGAGGTTTTTCCATCACAGTGCATATTGACCTGCGCTCATTTTCCGGAAATTACTGGAAATTAATGATATGTAAGTAGGTCAATGTGCTAGCTTTTGCCTTTTATATACTACTAAGCATATCATATTTTTGTTGTTGAAACATTCATGGTTTATCTTTGAACACAACTGTGAGTTTATAGCAGGTTATAGCACTTGTGTGAGTGAATAAATGGATGCCCAGGCAGAATGTTTTCTGAATTCTGTAGGTCATTTTCCTGTTTCCAAATATTTTATCAATAAACCAAACAAATCAAATTTAGATGTATGATTATCAATAATTGTTTACGAATTATGAATCGTTAAAACCTAGAAATTACAGGAAATGGTTTTCCAACATAGGTTAATGTTAATACTATTTAGAAAGCGAATTTATAAGTATCAATCTCTGAGGCTCGCCGGTTCGAATCTCAGACGAGACTCACCCATATTAGGTCAATCCGCTGCGAGGTATGAGATGAGACATGTTTTAATTTCATCGCGGGCCAAACCTCTTTGGTGTCAAGCTGAAATGGACTTCGGAAATCAAAGCAAAAACCGCGCAGACTAGGGATACCGACATGCTAATTGAAAACAAGTGTGGGCTATGAAATGTTCGAGATTGTATAACAGAGGCATCGACTCAAGAACTCATTCGAATCACCAAAAATGTCCAGGTAAACCCTTGGCGATGATTTAGGATTTCCTTGGACTTGTGAAGATATGTATAAGAGGTAAATATGTACATATTTCAGCTGGCATACATTGATGGTGATTCAATACCGAAAAGAGGAAATCTTTAATTGATATTACAATCGCAAACTATTTACACATATTTTCTCCTTCAAATATATATTATTATCTCTCCTGATTCAAAAAATGATAAATTATACATTTTCAACTGTGTTCGAACATAAATTTCCTAGTGTGAACATATTTGTCTTTGCTATGTCCAAGGTACTGTTACCCGCAAAATATTGGATATTAACAATCCTGAACGCCTACTCTGAGTCTTTGTTATGCTTATGCCAATTTAACACAAATAAGTGTAATCTATAGGTGTACATGTATATTCAGCGAACTAACAATATTCAAAGAACGATTAACGGATTTTTGTTCGCTAATTTCGTGAACATCGCTGCTAAAAATAGCAAGCAATTTATATGTCTATAATTGATTTGATAAAGATCATAAATTCGAATTGAGCTATGTGATGATCTTTCGATTTCTTCCGCCTCCCTGTAGATTAACATATAGCTTCAGAAATAGCGTGTGTGGTCTCAAAATTGTCAGTAAGCTTCAGGGCAAATTATTCTTACTTTCATCTTAATTTCAATTCGTGCGTATTCCCTATTATATACAGGTATTCAGTTGGGAGGGAATTAAAATTGTACATATTATCCCACGGATGCCGTGGCAGAATTTCAGAAGTTTTCAAAATTTAAGAGCAATTACACTTAATTATTTTGTTACAGTTTGACCGATGAGACTAATCGGTGTGCCTGTCTGTCCGTCTTTCTCTCTGACAAGTATAGCTTCGCCCCAGGGGATAGCACAGACTTTACGACTGACAAGCACAAATTACCATGCAAAAACTGCTGAAATTTGTGAAATTCTCCAAATAGCTTATATCAATAAACATGTTATGTTGTACGGGTATACTGATGTCCTATAGAATTGTACAAATACGTCGAACTATGGATACATGCACACAGATACCAATATACCCAAAACTAGTAATTAACACTTTATAAAAAGAAATTTCTCGTGAGAAACAGTTGCTTATATCCACTGATACATTAATTAGCATTTTGATAATAACAATGTAGTGGTTCTACTTTAGCTATAGTTATCGTCCAGGAAGAATGTCCACGTCAATAATAGATATACCTTATTCATCAGACAATATTAGCAACAAACAAATAATAAATAAACAAAAGTTGGTCCCTTACAAGAGAGAAGCGGTCCCCACTGTTAATTCCCATTGATGCCGGTGACAAAGGAATCTCAGTCCAATAGGAAATGGGTTTTTTTCTGTTGGAGAAACTAATCTTTCTAATTATTCGGGTATGTTAGGATAACAATTCTTAGGTAGGTTAATAGATAGCATGCAAGTGGACTACTTTTCTTTCCTTTCACACAATTTATGAAGACTGGGACAGCACGTGGACTACCTTTCTTTCCTTTTACACAATTTATTAAGACTGGGATAGCAAGTGGACTACCTTTCTTTCGTTTTACACAATTCATTAGGACTGAAATAGCAAGTGGACTACTTTTCTTTCCTTTTACACAATTTATGAGGACTGAGATAGCAAGTGGATTACTGTTCTTTCCTTTTACACAATTTATTAGGACTGGGATAGCAAGTGGACTACCTTTCTTTCCTTTTACACAATTTATTAGGACTGGGATAGCAAGTGGACTACCTTTCTTTCGTTTTACACAATTCATTAGGACTGGGATAGCAAGTGGACTACTTTTATTTCCGTTTACAAAATTCATTAGGACTGGGATAGCGAGTAGACTACTTTTTATTTCCGTTTACACAATTCATTAGGACTGGGATTCCAGTCACACCGGCAAAATGTTACAATGTTCCTATGGTCAAATCATTATCAGTAATCTGCAGACTTTTATCGTAATGACTTTCTATGTCGTTTTCTATAGTATTGCTCGAGGACGGAGGTGGGGCGGACGTGGTGTCCCTGCGCGGTTTCTATTCTCGCAAAACTGTTTGTTGGCCTGATCCCGCCGTCTGAGACTCTGGACTTTCATTTCTTGTCAGAGGACGGCAAGAGAGAGCCATATAGTATTGTCTGTCCATCATGTATGTTATAGATTGCGTACTATTCGAATAATTATTGTCCTACAACTTCGAAAATGTACGTACAATGACACAATTGCACTGTTACGTTGTGTATCGTATAAACGGAAATCGTCCAAATTTACCTGCACTTTTTGTCCCCCGCCAAGTAAGTGGGAGAGAACTCTGAAAATGCTGTTGGTCAGACCTTCCGTCTGTGCGAGTCACCCCGCCCGCCCGTCCGTCCGCCCACACGTCTGTCTGTCCACCTTGAAAGACGGACGGACGTCCCTCCGTGCCGAACCAAATATTGTGAATAACAAAAATGCTGCTCAATAACGTAGAAGGTTAGGTGCCTTGATCTTTGGTACACTACTGTCTTACGGGGCCCTCTAGATCAAGTTTACCCAAGACTGACCTTGACTTATTCTCAAAGGTCACAGAGGTCGAATATACCTAGAACCGTGATATTTGGCACAAGATCGTTTTATAGGGGCATCTATATCAAGTTCATTATGGAATGATCTGACCTATTTTCAAAGGTCACAAAGGTGAAAATTATTTTTAGCAGCACTTGATAGTCCCTTGTGAATACAATATCCAAAGGGCAAATAGAGCTAGAATCTTTATATTTCGCACAATGCTGTCTAATGAGAGCCTGTAGGTCAAGTTCACTCAGGACTCACCTTGACCTATTTTCAAATGTCACAGAGGTCAAAAATTGAATAACAATGGCGTCCATTGTGAACACAATAGCTAAGGGACAAGTAGAGCTAGCGTCTTGATATTTTGCACAATGCTGTCTTATGGGAGCCTCTAGGTCAAGTTCACTAACGAATGACCTTGACCTATTTTCAAAGGTCATAAGTCAAATTGTGTATAGCATTGTGAACGCAATATCTCAATAACAATGAGAGCCGGAGACTGGATATTTCGCACATTGCTTTTCTTTGAAGGCCTCTAGACCAAGTTCACTCCAGACAGCCTTTGAACAAATTATTTTCAAAGGTCGCAGGGGCCATAATGTGAATAGCATTGGGAACGCAATATATCAATAAGAATGAGAGTTGGAGACTGGATATTTCACACATTGCTGTCTTTTTAATACATCTAGGTCAAGTTCGCTCCGGCCTGACCTTGAACTATTTTCAAAGGTCACAGAGGTCAAAATGTGAATAGCAGTCCTATTTGCTTGCGAACAGTATCTAAGGGACAATTTGCAATAGATTCTTGCTACTTCGCACAATGTTGACCAGTAAGAGCCTATAGGTCGTTCACTTCAGGCCCGTTCGCGCCAGACACTCCTTGACCTTGGCCCAAATGTCACAGGTCAAAGTGCGAATAGTATTGTGAATGTAATATCCCAAGAACAGAAAGATGGAGACTGGATATTTGGTACAATGCTGCCTTATGAAGTCTTCTAGGTCTTGTTCACTTTGTACTGATCTTGACCTATTTTCAAAGGTCACCGAGGTCAAAATGTTAATATCTAACGGACAACTCGACCTATTACAGTCTCATATTCGCCTCCATGCAAAGTTCACTATAGAGCCTTGTTGAGAGAGTTGTATATCTTTAACGGTGTCACCTGCGTAGAGGATATGCGAAGCAAAAATATCGTCTATATAGCGTGAATCAAAGAACGGGCTTTGAAATGATAGTAATTCGAATACAGGTCTGCCAAACGATGTTTACAAACTATTGGTACCCATTGGAAGATATACTGCATGTCTGTATAAAGTTCTGTTATATAATGTAGATGTTATTAATGAAAAATTCAAGCAACTCGGACAATAAAGAAGCATTCCATGAATGATATGATCATATACAGTTAAACTGGATTTCTTCTGAAATGTGTTCAATTCCGTAATTTTGTTTCTACAGGTAGAGTGATGTATTCTCCGAGATATACTATAGGTACAACAAAGCAAACATAGGAAAAGCGATGTAACAACGTGAATAACCTTCAGATGGTGAGATATGGCATTAGGAATACAAACACAGGGAAATGTTTATAGAAAAACTATACTCTTAGCAGACACATCAGTGTATAGCATCAGAGAAATATAAACACAGGGAGATGTCTAGCATTGGGAAAAATCTTCTCTGAAAAGACATGTAATAGCATTCTAGAAATATAAATACGGAAATATCTAACAGGAAAATAGACACATGTATAGCATTATCTAGGAATATAAATACGGAAATATCTAACAGGAAAATAGACACATGTATAGCATTATCTAGGAATATAAATACGGAAATATCTAACAGGAAAATAGACACATGTATAGCATTATCTAGGAATATAAATACGGAAATATCTAACAGGAAAATATACACATGTATAGCATTATCTAGGAATATAAATACGGAAATATCTAACAGGAAAATAGACACATGTATAGCATTATCTAGGAATATAAATACGGAAATATCTAACAGGAAAATAGACACATGTATAGCATTATCTAGGAATATAAATACGGAAATATCTAACAGGAAAATAGACACATGTATAGCATTATCTAGAAATATAAATACGAAAATATCTAACAGGAAAATAGACACATGTATAGCATTATCTAGGAATATAAATACGGAAATATCTAACAGGAAAATAGACACATGTATAGCATTATCTAGGAATATAAATACGGAAATATCTAACAGGAAAATAGACACATGTATAGCATTATCTAGGAATAGATAAATACGGAAATATCTAACAGGAAAAATAGACACATGTATAGCATTATCTAGGAACATAAATACGGAAATATCTAACAGGAAAATAGACACATGTATAGCATTATCTAGGAATATAAATACGGAAATATCTAACAGGAAAATAGACACATGTATAGCATTATCTAGAAATATAAATACGGAAATATCTAACAGGAAAATAGACACATGTATAGCATTATCTAGGAATATAAATACGGAAATATCTAACAGGAAAATAGACACGTATAGCATTATCTAGGAATATAAATACGGAAATATCTAACAGGAAAATAGACACATGTATAGCATTATCTAGGAATATAAATACGGAAATATCTTAACAGGAAAATAGACACATGTATAGCATTATCTAGAAATATAAATACGGAAATATCTAACAGGAAAATAGACACATGTATAGCATTATCTAGGAATATAAATATGAAATATCTAACAGGAAAATAGACACATGTATAGCATTATCTAGGAATATAAATATTGGAAATATCTAACAGGAAAATAGACACATGTATAGCATTATCTAGGAATATAAATACGGAAATATCTAACAGGAAAATAGACACATGTATAGCATTATCTAGGAATATAAATACGGAAATATCTAACAGGAAAATAGACACATGTATAGCATTATCTACGAATATAAATACGGAAATATCTAACAGGAAAATAGACACATGTATAGCATTATCTAGGAATATAAACACGAAAATATTCAGCATTGGAAAAATTCTACTCTGAACACACAAATGTTATAGCATAATATGAATATCAGTATAGGGAAACGTCTAACACTGAAAAGGTTCTACTCTGTGCAAATACGGAAATATCTAACAGGAAAATAGACACATGTATAGCATTATCTAGGAATATAAATACGGAAATATCTAACAGGAAAATAGACACATGTATAGCATTATCTAGGAATATAAATACGGAAATATCTAACAGGAAAATATACACATGTATAGCATTATCTAGGAATATAAATACGGAAATATCTAACAGGAAAATAGACACATGTATAGCATTATCTAGGAATATAAATACGGAAATATCTAACAGGAAAATAGACACATGTATAGCATTATCTAGGAATATAAACACGAAAATATTCAGCATTGGAAAAATTCTACTCTGAACACACAAATGTTATAGCATAATATGAATATCAGTATAGGGAAACGTCTAACACTGAAAAGGTTCTACTCTGTGCAAATACATGTAATAGCATTATTGGAATATGAATACAGGAAAATTTTCAGCATTGGCAAAATTCTACACTGAACAGACAAATGTTATTGCAAAAAGGAATATCAACACGGGGAAATGTCTAACATTGGACAGATTCTACTCTCAGAAGACACATGTTATAGCATTATAGGAATATCATCATTGGGGATTGTCCAACACTGGACAGATTCTAATCTCACCTGACATATTTTTGCATTGCAGGAATATAATCACAAGGAAATGTCTAACATTACTGAAATGTCTAACATTGGACACATATGTAATAACATTATTACATGTATAAACACAGGAAAGTATTCAGGAATGAAAAGATTCTACTCCGAACGGACGAATGTTATAGCATTAATGGAATATCAACAAATGTCCAACATTGGAAAATTGTACTCTGCGCAGACATATGTTGTATTATTATTATAGGAATATAAAAGCGGGAACATATGTTTAGCATTGTTTAAAGATTCATACTTTCAGATGCATGTTATAACATTGTACGAATATAAAAACAGGGAAAACATTTAAAATGTAACAAAAAATATTCCACACGCTGGCCAGACACATGCCATAGCATTATAAGATAAGATAGTTTTATTGCACTTTTATGCCCGAAGGCTTACGGCATCTCCCAATACATATGAACACATACAAATATTACTAAATGGCACATTTTCCTTACTGAAGACAAAACTATGAAAGCATACATGCTACAGTATCCATATGAATAAAACACATGGAATTCCATACTCCGGTTATGATACGTTATTATGATACGTTATATGAACATATTTTTGGAAATATTTTGGAAAGATACATGTCATATAAATGTTGATAATGAATACCAAACATTGTACTATTTCTGGACATACCAAGATTTAACTGATATATTGAAAATGAATTAAATGGCATATTCTGAAAATTATTGTACTACAATTGATTTTAAAGAGCGTTATAAATTAATCCTGTCCACGAGTACGAGGCTTCAGCCAACAGAAGCACATGCAGCTTTATTCTTCGCGAATTCACCAAGCGAAATGAGTATAAGATCTGTATAAAATTGACACTTAATTCAGTATGCGAGAAATGAACATCCAGCTACTCCACAGAAATTCTCTTTTATCTCGGCGTAATATTCGCTGTCAAAATAAAATTAAGGCTGGTCGGCCATCGGCATATTTATCCGCCATCGACATCTAAATACAAACAACTCCAGGAAAAGGAGGTTGTCAACTATGGAGACTCAGTCAAATCTCTGTCGAGTTTTGATTTTGACTGAGTTCGCGCAGATGAATTTGCGAGAGAGAAGAAATAAATTGAGCGCGATGAAGATAGAAATCAGGTTATGTTATTCTTCTTGGTGTGTGTTCAATGTTCTTCTCTCGGTTGGGAATATTGTATATCGATTACAAAACAAACAGCAGCAAACATTCATATGCGTAATTTTCTCTCTGAAAATTATTTGATGATATAAATGTGTATTCTCTCCAAGCGGAAACTCGAATTTTAATACATTAATCCGCATGTATGTTTGAATCTTACTATGCTGGGTATCGCCATGTTGAATAGCTCGAGATATACTGGAAATTAATATTTATATTCTCGAACTCTGACCTCAAGTGATCAATTCAACACCTTTCTCAACACGGCTCCGTCTTATCAAATAGTTTTAAAAAGATTGACAATAGATACTTCCCTGTAATTTGCAGTAGGACTATTTGTGTATGAAATCCTATCTCTGCCATGTTGCTACTAGATAATGGGCATGGAGCAGGGTGCCGTGTAATTCTGACCTCGTAAATTCTTCGGGCGGTTCACCTGGGCCCGAGAAGCGGCCATCAACGGTAGTCTAAACCATTAATTTGCCTTGTCATTCAACATACTTTAGAAGCAAACCCTTCAAAGACATGAAAAAACATTATGTACTATAATCTGTTAGTCTCTTTGTCCTCTCATTATAGGGCTTACTACAGATTCTTAAAAGATGAACTACAGCTCCTTTCCATCCTTTTCTCGCCAAGTGCTTTTTGAAATGTTTCTGGCCTTTGTGTCGTTCAATGGCAAGCGTAGGTCTATTGGGACAAGTATGCGATCACCGCGCTACTCGACTAAGTGGTAATGTACATATGAAATCATACTGGCTCAAAAAGCACGCTTGAAACGTATAGGTTACACGGAATAATACAGTTTTCTGGGCGGCTCTCTCAGAAGATGTGACATCAAAGGTACCGCCAACTTTACAGGTGTCCTTCAGGTAATAAATCCTTTAGAGCCTCTTCACGCCTTGAGAAATCCTGCTCAGAAAAGTGGAAGAAAGGAGTTATGAGTAATACCAAATAAAAACATCCCTGAATAGTTAGCAAATTGAAGGAGAGACGGCCTTAATTTTATAGCAATTTCTTGGCCTACGCTCCCTCACCAAAGCCACACTTATATTTATGACGAAATGAATTCCCTTCGCCATACTTGCTATCTCGGACAAGAGGCTATAGCTATTTCTTCGTGAAAACTGTATCTGTGAACTTTGGAAAGAATGTGGTTATTTTGTTACAATTTGGCTTTTCTATGCCCACGACTCTCCATTCTATGGCCGCCTGTTGTCCCTTTCAAGTAAGTCATTTGAAGAGCAATCACTCCAGGGTGTGGGTGAAAGAACACCAGACTTGAGTGCTAGTCTAGAAATACAATCCAGGTGAACGAACGGTTTATATCGTGGCAGGGTGTATCAGTTCTCTGATATAGCCAAACTGAGGGGATCTCCGGGGGAATATTCCTTCTGATCTTGTTAAACTGAACGTGATCACTGATACATCTATGTTCTTCAGCCCATTGGAAGTCTAATTATAATGGCATTTTCTGTATCAGATCACTGTTCTAGAATATCACAATTGTATAATTCTTTTACAGGCATGTGGTTATACACAAAAACAGGATTAAAACATGGGATTGTGCAGATGAGAACTGTCAAGAAGATCTGATTCGAATATATATTAACCAGTGAAAATAACACAAAAAGTCTATTTATTTAGCTGCTCATTGATAGAATCATACACTCGCATGCATTGTCATATACAATTGTTCATTATGAACGAAATTCGTATTGTGAATTATTTTTACATTTACTGTAGGTTATTGCCTCGGAAGTAATTTTAGGTAGTCATGGAAATAATTGTTTTAAGTTAAGCGAGTTACTTCAATATAAATTTACACATATCACCCAATCTGGATCAATTCTATTGAATAAAAAACACAAACTTTTAATAATTATATTCGCTGAAATTTCCAGTTATAATGTATTTGATATCGAGGTGTTCGAATTCACAAGGAAACAATTTGCATCAAGAACAATGTGCAACACCGTGAACGAAAAGTATGTTTTTTTTACTTGGTCTTCATGAAAACATCTCAGGAGAATTATGGCAAAAATGTATCCAATATTAAATTTTTTACATTGAATTTAGTATATCTATCAGTAATATAATATATAGAGTGATATTGAATATCTTAATTATCAATCGTTCAAACCAAATCATGTTTTACAATTAGAACGATAACAAAATATCTCATTTATTGTGTTTTATATGTTAATTGTAAATTGATAATATTTGCTGTTTATGGTACATACATACTAAAATTATGCATAGTAAATTCTGAATACGTCTTTGTTACAGAAATTGCTTTATCATTTTATTACCGTATTTAAACGACCTGGAACTGAAATGATTAATTATAATCCAATTCAGTGCCATATGACAATTGATTCTTAATTTATCATCATATTAGAATAAAGCCGACGCATATTGTACAGATTTGAATCCTGACAAGATAATTTGTTGATATCTGACTTCTTATTGGTAGGAAAGCCACACACGTATAATTTCATTATACAAGGCGAGGGCGGATCAAAACCTCTTAAATTGGCATGACTGTGTCAACGCTTATCTATAATCTACGTTGCCTCCTTTATGGTTCTAGATATTACAAACAATCAGAAATTTAAACATTGCAATATTTTCAATAACGGAGGGTCAAAGTACCGGTTCAACTCTGTTTCATGTTGTTTTGAAAACTTTTAAATCTTCAAACAAAAAAGGCTCTCAAAGAGCACTGATCTGGCGATAACAGTACACACGCGCGGACGCATGTCAGCCTATTTTCCCAAATGACCCATTTAAAGTCTAAATTGAAATAATCTGACGTAAGAATTAATTAAAACTGGTAAACGTTCGTGTCCAATTCATTTTCGTAACAGGCATGATATCAAACAAAAGTAATTAAGTTGGAAATTTCAACCGGATGAACTCTAAAAGGTAATTGAAATACAATTCACTGTTAAACATACCTGGTTTAATCAAAGATAAATAAGTTTCTTTCCCACACAAATGAACATGATTAGCAATACGACATATCATATTTAGGAGCTTTTTGATCTCGTAATTTCACCTGAGACAGGTGATATGTTATTGCTATTGTCAGCTGTCAGTTATGAACAATGTATTCAAATAAGTTAGTTGGCAACATTTCACATTAGAATCACTTTCCAGGTTTTATAAATAGGCCGTCATACAAATTAAGAAATATCAAATATTTGTGTAATACATTGATTCTAATATTTCCGATGATTAATCGATGAAAATCAATTACCTCATTTCTAAAGCAGCTATACTTGTTTCACATAAACATCTCTGCACAACCCACGGGTCCGATTTTTTGGGCACGCTTAGCGATGATCGTGATGGGTTCAAATTCCGTTGATGGCCAATTTATTCGTTGTCTCTGAAGCATCATTTCATGGCGGGTATTGCACCATACCAAATAAATAGTCCTCACAATAAACATCTCAGTCGTATATGATAGCTCTATCTCAGGTTACGGTATATACAGGTGCACGTTTTTCAGTGTTGCATAAGATAACTTGGTAATTAGTAAATTTTCCATTTTAGCTTCCATTTTATATAAATTATTTCCTATTTAATATCTCCATTGTCATCGATATTAATATAACACCTGTATAGAAAAAGTGAAGAAGTAAAGATCAGTCGCTGAGAATTTCACACGGCATATTTATCTTGCATAATTTTCCTATATTGAGTATGATAGGAAATGTATGTACTGACCACTGGAATGGTTGGGAAATACATAAATTAAGCATAGCGAATGATTAGTTTTTACGTTTGCATAAATTTTCATTAATATACCAATGCCATTGGGACACATCCTATTCTATACCAACAAGGGAACCAGATTCGGCACAGGATTTACGAGCCCAGAATAAACAAAACTGATGAACAACAAAAACTTGTATGAACATATACTGTCTATCTATCTATCTATCTATCTATCATGACAAGTATTTCATTAGGATGAATAAACAGTTTTACCGAAAGCCTGCATTTGTACTTTTGGAGAAAGGGGTTACATCTGAGCAATCTGCACCAATTTGCCTTGCAAAGCATGATAGATTGGGTTACCTAATAGCCTGACGCATCTCTACCCTGTCCATGTGCATGAGGAGTCATCAAGATATTAAGAAAAAGTTACCGCTAAGAAAAGAAAAGATTCACCTGCAGTCATTTGTGTAGAAGGATCCACCAAATAATTCGGACAGACCCATTGGCGGTGGTGGTCCAGAAAATAAAACTTCGAGACACAGTCATTGATGGAGGATGCAGAAGAGAATTATCACAATATCTGATAAATTATTTGTTGGCGAAGGATCCAAAAAGGAAATCTGACACAATCTTTGATGGAGAAAGATTCAGAAAAGAAACCTCAAATACATTTCGATGGAAAATGACCCAGAACAATATTCAGACAATACAAGCGTCTAGTCCGTCATTCAATATACAGCCGTCCATTAAAGAATTTCCGCGTCCAAACTTTGATAGAGTAGGGTGCCGAAAGAATTATTTGATGGGGAAGCTGAACAAAACTTCAGACATAATCTATGTGAAAAAATATCGGGAGAATTTCAGATACATTCTCTGGTGGATACTGGCTGAGAAGGGAATTAAGGTCCAGTCTCTGGTAAAAAATGGTCCAGGAGGGAATTAAAGCCCAGTTTCTGGTGGAGGTCCAGGAGGGAATCAAGGCGCAGTCTCCGATGGTGAATGGTCCAAGAGGAAATTGAGGCACATGCAGTCTCCGGTGAAGAATGGCCCAGGAGAGCATTAAGGCCCAGCCTCCGCTGAAAAATGGTCCAGCATGGAATTAAGGCATGGTCCAGAAGAGAATTAAGGCGTAGTCTCTGGTGGAGAATGGTCAAGGAGGGAATTAAGGCGCAGTCTTTCGTGGAGAGTGTGGTCCAGGAGAATTTAAGGCGTAGTCTCTGATGGTGAATGGTCAAGGAGAGAATTAAGGCACAGTCTCTGGTGGAGAATGGTCCATGTGGGAATTAAAGCGCAGTCTCTGGTGGTGAATGATCCAGGAGGAAATTAAGGCCGTGTCTCTGATGGAGAATGGTCCATGAGGGAATTAAAGCACAGTCTCTGGTGTAGAATGGTCCGGGAGGGAATTAAGGCCCAGTCACTGGTGAAGAATGGTCCAGGAGGGAATTAAGGCGCAGTTTTTGATGGTGAACGTTCCAGAAGAGAATTAATTACAACACATATAAGGAAAGTGGGAAGAGGTGCCGACATACTGGCAGAGCCACATGACTTCACAGCATAGTCTTCTGGTTAACCTATTCTAAAGCACATACCAAGAATCTAACGATTCGTGATATGTGTTATATCTCAGGTACGCTTTTATTGTACCTGTTCATGTGGCAACTTGGATGATATGATGATAAGGCCCAGTCGCTGGTGGAGAATGATCCAGGAGGGGAATTAAGGCACAGTCTCTGGTGGAAAAGGGTCTGGGAGGGAATTAAGGCACAGTCTCTGGTGGAGAATGGTCAAGGAGGAATTTAAGGCACAGTCTCTGGTGGAAAATGGTCCATGAGGAAATTAAGACAGTGTCTGGCGGAGAAATGGTCCAGCAGGCAAATAAGGAACAGTCTCTGGCGGAGAATGATCCATGAGGAAATTAAGGCCCAGTCTCTAGTGAAGAATGG
Source organism: Hanleya hanleyi (assembly GCA_036873755.1). Taxonomy (NCBI): domain Eukaryota; kingdom Metazoa; phylum Mollusca; class Polyplacophora; order Lepidopleurida; family Hanleyidae; genus Hanleya; species Hanleya hanleyi. Next base: position 17,777 of record JAVTVY010005636.1, on the reverse strand, counting down.
TCCATGTGGAAATTAAGGCACAGTCTCTAGTGAAGAATGGTCCATGAGGAATTTAAGGCACAGTATCTAGTGAAGAATGGTCCATGAGGAAATTAAGGCAGTGTCTGGCGGAGAAATGGTCCAGCAGGCAAATAAGGAACAGTCTCTGGCGGAGAATGGTTCAGGCGGGAATTAAGGCACAGTCTCTGGTGGTGAATGGTCCATGTGGGAATCAAGGCAAGTCTCTGGTGGAGAGGGGTCCAGAAGGGAATTACGACACAGCTTCTGGTGGAGAATGACACAGCAGGGAATTAAGGCACAGGCTCTTGTGGAGAATGGTCCATGAGTGAATTAAGGCCCAGTCTCTAGTGAAGAATGGTCCAGGAGGAAATTAAGGCACATTCGCTGGTGGAGAGTGTGGTCCAGGAGAATTTAAGGCGTAGTCTCTGATGGTGAATGGTCAAGGAGAGAATTAAGGCACAGTCTCTGGTGGAGAATGGTCCATGTGGGAATTAAGGCGCAGTCTCTGGTGGTGAATGATCCAGGAGGAAATTAAGGCCGTGTCTCTGATGGAGAATGGTCCACGAGGGAATTAAAGCACAGTCTCTGGTGTAGAATGGTCCGGGGGGGAATTAAGGCCCAGTCACTGGTGAAGAATGGTCCAGGAGGGAATTAAGGCGCAGTTTTTGGTGGTGAACGTTCCAGAAGAGAATTAATTACAACACATATAAGGAAAGTGGGAAGAGGTGCCGACATACTGGCAGAGCCACATGACTTCACAGCATAGTCTTCTGGTTAACCTATTCTAAAGCACATACCAAGAATCTAACGATTCGTTATATGTGTTATATCTCAGGTACGCTTTTATTGTACCTGTTCATGTGGCAACTTGGATGATATGATGATAAGGCCCAGTCGCTGGTGGAGAATGATCCAGGAGGGGAATTAAGGCACAGTCTCTGGTGGAAAAGGGTCTGGGAGGGAATTAAGGCACAGTCTCTGGTGGAGAATGGTCAAGGAGGAATTTAAGGCACAGTCTCTGGTGGAAAATGGTCCATGAGGAAATTAAGACAGTGTCTGGCGGAGAAATGGTCCAGCAGGCAAATAAGGAACAGTCTCTGGCGGAGAATGATCCATGAGGAAATTAAGGCCCAGTCTCTAGTGAAGAATGGTCCATGTGGAAATTAAGGCACAGTCTCTAGTGAAGAATGGTCCATGAGGAATTTAAGGCACAGTATCTAGTGAAGAATGGTCCATGAGGAAATTAAGGCAGTGTCTGGCGGAGAAATGGTCCAGCAGGCAAATAAGGAACAGTCTCTGGCGGAGAATGGTTCAGGCGGGAATTAAGGCACAGTCTCTGGTGGTGACTGGTCCATGTGGGAACCAAGGCAAGTCTCTGGTGGAGAGGGGTCCAGAAGGGAATTACGACACAGCTTCTGGTGGAGAATGACACAGCAGGGAATTAAGGCACAGGCTCTTGTGGAGAATGGTCCATGAGTGAATTAAGGCCCAGTCTCTAGTGAAGAATGGTCCAGGAGGAAATTAAGGCACATTCGCTGGTGGAGAATGGTCCAGGAAAGAGGCACAGTCTCTGGGGGAGAATGGTTCATGAGGGAATTGGGGCACAGTTTCTGGTGGAGAACGCTTCTAGAGAATTCGGACAGTCTGTGGTGGAGAACGGTTCAGGAGATAATTGAAACACTGTGTATGTTGGAGAATGGTCAGGAGATAATTGAAACTTTGTCTCTGATCAAGAACGGTTCAGCGGAGAATTCACACACTGTTTCTGTTGGAGAACGACCCAGAGGATAATTGAAACCCTGTCTCTTTTAGCGAACGTTTCAGGAGAGAATTGAAACCTTGTCCCTGACGAAGAACGTTCAGGATATAATTCAGACACAGTTTATGAGGAAAGGATTCAGGTCAGATTTCAGACACAGGCGGGGAAGGGTTCAGGAGAGAATTCAAACACAGTCTCTGGTGGAGAACGGTTAAGGACATGATTGAAACACTGTCTCTCGAGAAGAACGTTTCAGGAGAGAATTGATACACTGTCTCTGGTGGAGAACGGTTCAGGAGAGAATTCAAACAGAGTCTTTGGTGGAGACCGGTTCGGGAGAGAATTGAAACACTATCTATTAGAGAACGATTTAGGAGATAATTGAATCACTGTCTCTGTTCGCAAACGGTTGAGGAGAGAATTAAAACGCTGTCTGTGGCGGAGAACGGTTCAGGGTAGAATTCAGACACAGTCTCTGGTGGAAAACGGTTCAGGAGAGAATTCACACACTGTTTCTGTTGGAGAACGGCTTAGGGGATAACTGAAACACTGTCTCGTTTGAAGAACGGTTCTGGAGAGAGTTGAAACACTGTCTTTGGTGGAAAACCGTCCCGGTCCAGGAGAGAATTAGAGAACGGTTCGGGAGAGAATTCAAACACTGTTTCTGTTCAGGAGATAAGTGAAACACTGTCTCTACTGGAGAACGGTTCAGCAGAGATTTGATACACTGTCTCTATTGGATAGCGGTTCAGGAAAGAATTCAGACACTGTCTCTGTTGGAGAACGGATCGAGATATAATTCAGACACTGTCTCTGGTGGAGAACGGATCGAGATATAATTCAGACACTGTCTCTGGTGGAGAACGGATCGAGATATAATTCAGACACTGTCTCTGGTGGAGAACGGATCGAGATATAATTCAGACACTGTCTCTGGTGGAGAACGGATCGAGATATAATTCAGACACTGTCTCTGGTGGAGAACGGTTCAGGAGAGAGTCCACACATTGTTTCTGTTGGGGAACGGTTCGGAATATAAGTGAAACACTCTCTGATGGTGAACGGTTCAGGAGAGGCTTGAAACACTGTCTCTGTCACTGTCTCCTGAACTGTTCGGGGGGGGGGGGGGTGTTTCAACACCCAACGGTGCAGGGGAGAACCCAAACACTGTTTTCCGTGCTGAACGGTTCAGGAGATAATTGAAACACTGTCTCTGGTTGAGGATGGTTCAGGAGGGAGTTGAAAAAAACTGTCTCTCCTGGAAAACGGGTCGGGAATAATTCATACACAGTCTCTGTTGAAGAACGGTTCAAGAGAAAGTTGAAACACGGTCTCTGTTAGAGAACGAGTCGGGGGGATAATTACAAGCGTCTAGTCCGTCATCCATAATTCAGCCGTCGTCCATTAGAGAATATCCGCGTCCATAATCCAAATACCTATTCCATATTCCATATAACAGTATTAGCACCAAATTCAAAAAGACAATCATAGTATACATAAACATAGGCTTGTTTCCTGCAAGAGAGAAGCGGTCAACAGTTTTCAATGATGCCGGCAAGACATCATGATGTTCCAAAAATATCAAATCCGTATCGTTGATCAGTATTCTTAATCCATAATATTCGTTGTAAGGTCGTCATCTAAAGAATGATGTATCTCAGTCACGCTTTGATTGTGACTGTTCATATGAGTACCATGGGGATCTTGAAGTACATGGGTTCATACGGCCCCTAGCCCCGGGTTAAGCGAATTAGACACAAGTTACGAAACGTAGCGCCATAGATCTTGCACGCTACGTTCGTATTTTGCTATCAGCATGCGATATGTATCGCCAAATTTGAGAAACTTAAATTCAGACACTGTCTCTGTTGAAGAACGGTTCAGGAGAGAACTGTCTCTGGTTGCGGACGGTTCAGACTGTCTCTGATGGAGAACGGGTCGGGAGAGAACTGTGTCCGGTTGCGGACCTTTCAGACTGTCTCTGATTGAGAACGGGTCCGGAGAGAATTCAAACACTGTCTCTGGTTGCGGACGGTTCATAAGAGAGTTGAAACACTGCCTTTGTTGGATTCAGTCAGATTCTCCGGTGGCGAACGGTTCAAGATAGAATTCAAACACTGTCCCTATTGGGGAATGGTTCAAGAAATAAATTAGACACTGTCTCTGTTGGAGAACGGTCAGGAGAGAATACAGACACAATGTATTGTGAAGGACACAATCTTTGATGGAGGAAGATTCAGAAACGAAACTACACTCAGTTGTCAATGGACAAAGACCCAAAACAATATTCAGACACAGACTTTGATGGAGATGACTTCCGAAAGAATGTAGACACAGTATGTGTGGGCCGGATACAGGAAAGACTAAATTACAACACATATAAGGGAAGTGGGAAGAAGTGCCGACATACTGACAGAGCCACATGACTTCACAGTATAGTCTTCTGGTTAACCTATTCCAAAGCACAAACCAAGAATCTAACGATTCGTGATATGTGTTGTATCTCGGGTACGCTTTTATTGTACCTGTTCATGTGGCAACTCGGATGACATGACCACACGGCCCCTAGCACCGGCATAACCGGTATTAGATACAAATGTAGAGAGCTATGATGGAAATGCTCTGACAACTCGTGTATTGGTAATTGGTAAGCTGTTTGGCTGTGACAACTCGTACACTGGAGATTGGTGAGCTGTATCGTCGTCAGATGAAAATGACGGCATTTAACACAAAAGACTATTCTGTTAGGCCCGACGTCGACCCAGCATCAACTTCCTACAAGTGCCAACATATATCAAAGGTCAAAAGGTCTGTACAGGATAAAAATTACAATACATATAAGGGAAGTGGGGAAGAGGTGCCGACATACTGACAGAGCCACATGACTTCACAGTATAGTCTTCTGGTTAACCTATTCCAAAGCACAAACCAAGAATCTAACGATTCGTGATATGTGTTGTACCTCAGGTACGCTTTTTTTGTACCTGTTCATGTGGCAACTCGGATGACATGACCACACGGCCACTAGCACCGGCATAAGCGGTATTAGATACAAATGTAGAGAGCTATGATGGAAATGCTCTGGCAACTCGTATATTGGTAATTGGTGAGCTGTTTCGCTGTGACAACTCGTATACTGGGGATTGGTGAGCTGTATCGTCGTCAGATGAAAATGACGGCATTTAACACAAAGGACTAGTCTGTAAGGCCCGATGTCCACCCAGCATCAACTTCCCACCAATGCCAACATATATCAAAGACCAAAAGGTCTGTACAGGGGGCGGTAACGGGCGTCAACGCCCTGTGGTGGTGGTGGTGATGGTGTGTGGTTGTGTGTGGTGGTGGTGGTGGTGGTGGAGGTGGTGTCTGTACATATATGAATTACTAGTCCATATGTATTGGTCGACTGATCAGAATATTGCTACCACTCGTACTGATAACGTCACCAATGACGTCGCAGATGACATGGGAATCACTCAAGTCGTCTACACCACGAGAGCTTCAAGATGACACCCTACACTCCATCTTTGGATGAGATATAGAACCTCAATCTCTCAAATATATCAATGCGCACCTCAAGAATGACCATTTTACTTACTACACCCCAAATGCGCGAACAAGTGTTTCAGGACATGCTGCCGTTACAGTATCCTGGTCTGCCCGATGACGCTTAGGCCAAAAGCGATTCTGGCCGAAGATTAAACTTTCTTAAACGACGGCTTCTAATTGGACAAGAGCCTACTTGAATTGTAAGCGCGGCTCCCCCAGCATGGGTATGATGTACTGGAGAGGCTAATAACATGATTTACCTGTCATCCTTGTTGATTTTGTTGTTCTCTCATCTGTCTACATCATGACCTCAATGCGTCATGCTAGGGCGTTATGGCGTTAAGATAAAGCGATAAGGCGTTAAAATAGGCGTTGAGGCGGTGGTCCACCGCGTCCCTAAGTTGGCTTAAAACATTTGCATATGACCTCTGTTACGTCACTTCCGGATATGCTGTGGTTACTCTATCAGGTAGCCAGAGCGAACATGACCACCTCTCTCCGAAAGCGCTTGTTTGCACCTCCGAAACTCCCCTTTCTCTACTACTCCAAAGTGATCTGTAAATAGAACAGGGGTTTTCCAGAAAATTCCACCCTGATAGTTTCTGTTTTCTGTACTACTAAACTGGATTACTTCCTTCGACTTTTATTTGCCCGAAATTGAGAGACTACACTATTTCAACAACAAGAACAACAACATTCTCATTTCTATGACTCCGTGTCCAGTAAAAAGGTGCGAGTCAGGAGTGGGATTCGAACCCACAGCCGCATGAGCAGACCAGTATACCCATACCCCGAGGAAGACAATTTCATAGATCTTGAGACTGGCGCCTTAGACCACTCGGCCATCCTGACCAACGCTGGTTATCGTGGTCATAATGATTCATATATAGTGCTATATTTATAGAATGGTTTTACAACATGGCGAAGAATAACGAAAAAGGTGTGTCATAAGTGAGATTCGAACCCACGTCCCAGATATGTGGCCCAGCACTTAAGACTGGCGCCTTAGACCACTCGGCCATCCTCACCAACGTTGATTATGATGGACATAATGAGTCATATATAGTGCTACGTTTTGTTACAAGCTTTTATATGTCACGGCGTGTACGGCGTTAGGATAGGGCGGTAAGGCGTTGAGACGGGCGTTAAGGCGTACAGATAGGGCGTTATAACAACGGGCGTTGACGGGCGTCACTGCATTTCGATGAATTAGTGACAATTCCATGGAATATCTAGAAAATCAGAGCTTCTGAGCTATTTCACCAGGGCGTTGAATCATTAAGCTTGGCGTTGGCGGGTGTTGCTATAAGATGACACATCACACGTCTAATTCGGCCCACGGATGGTCCATCTCTACCCCAAAAACTTCCCTTCACACCCGAAAAATGACCACTTTGGGTACTACCTCTACTGATGACGTCACTAATGACATCACAGATGACATGGACATCCCTCAAGTCGTGGTCTACACCACGACAGCTTCATTTTGGCACCTCACATGACGCATTCGGACCACGGATGGTCCCTCAAACATACCCACGCACCCCCAAACCGGCTGCTTTCTATACTACTCATTTCTTCTTTTTCACCATACAGTCTGAAAAATGTTACTATTTTGAACTCTTAATTAAATTTGTTGAGTACACAGCTTGTTACAGTTAGCAAAGTCGTGGTGGTTTAGTTCAGGAACCTTACTTTGACGATTTTCTGTGTTTTAGCATATATTTAAAGTATAAACGTCAAAAAGACGTCAATGTGACGTCACACTTGTGATTTTTTTTCAGCCACAGGTGTTTCAAGGGAGTGACTGTAGGGGATCCTTTGGTGAAAAAAATCACGCTTTTGTCACTTACGTAAATATAATTTCACTGAGCCACCTCACTATTGTGAGAGAAAGTCAATCAAGAAAGGAAAAAGGAAAGACTTTTACACAATCAGTGCTGGAGAAAGATTCATGGACGCATTCAGACATGTTCTTCCATGGAGCAAGATTAAGGAAATATTTTGATATTTGTGGAACAGGATCCACCAAATACTTCCGAATCATTTTTTGATCGACAAAGTTTAAAAAAAGGATTTCGAAGCTGTCTTTTTGTGAAAATTTCAGAGAAGAATTTAGACATAGTCTTTTGTTGAAAAAGATTTAGGAAATGTCATTATCGGTAGACAGCTATTGATCAAGAATGATTCAGAAATACTTCCAGACGGAGTCATTAGTGGGGCTTAGGTACTGAAGACGGCAATCAGAATCTTTGATGGAGTATGCATTAGTCATCCGTGACATATGATTTAATACAACAGGATTCAGGAGAGAATAAGGACAGTCAATGGAGGAGAAGTTCTCGGGACATAGTTTAATACACCGTCATTGATCATTGCCTTTTATGTATTTGGATTTTATTTTATTATAGTTAGGATTTTATGCATAGAACATCATTATGTTTTGCTGACTTCACTGAAAACAGTTGACCGCTTCTGTCTGCAGGAAACCATCATGTTCTTTTATTATTTTTATTTCACGCACATTTAGAATTGTCATACGAAATAGGTCTTTCGTTTATTGACGTGGAAATTCTTTTATGAACGACGACTGAATATTGAATTTCGGAACTGACGCTTGATATTGAAACAGTATCCTAACACAGACAAAAGTTAAGGATTTTGGAAAGACTCCAGGATTAACTTATTGGCGGATCGGTGCAGTTATTGGTGGAGAAGTTGCGGGAAGCTTCAGGCAGAAACAATGATATAGACAGCTCCACGAATGACCTCGAGATACAACCCTGGGCAGAGAAGCATTCAGCATCGACATTCAGACACATATATTCGTGAACTCAGATATCTAGGGATGATCGCGAGCTGCAATCACCTAAGGACTCCAAAACTTCGAGACATAGTTACTGAGGCGAAATGGCGGACAACCATCGGAGAACGAATGTGGAAAGACATCCCTTCATATCTTTGGGTGAAAATGAAGTAAAATAAGCCAAGTCAGTGGTGGGGACAGAAGGATTCAGCAAAAACACATAGAGACACTCATCGGTCACAAACTTTTCAGAAAGGCATCGAGTACAAAGTCAACGGCGAGGAAAGGTGACCTTTTGGTAAAGGACATGATCCATAACCATTAAGACAATGGCCCAGTGATAGGAGTGCATTGAAACGACATTGGGGCAGTCATTGGTGGCGAATGATTCTGAAAGGCATCGAGGCATAACCATTGGGGACGAAGAATCCTGGAAACATTTTGAGACACAGTCATTGTTTATGAATGATTCAGATAGATATCGAGGCACAGTCATTGGTGGTGAAAGATGCAGAAAGAGGTCCAGAAGCAGCCACTGGTGATGCAAGATTCAAGAAGACAACTGTCATTGGTTGTGAAATATTCAGGAAGATATCGAGATACAGATATCGAGGTACCATGACCCGTTTTTTTCTCACAGTGACTGGTGGAGAAGTTTTTAGTGGGATATATTCCAATCAACCCCACAAATCATTAGTGCAGTTACTTACCAAACAAGGCTATTCTACTAAACTCCTTCGTTCTAAGTCTAGAGTACAAGATTACTGGAGTTACGTTTCCTAACTTCCACGTCTAATTCCACGTGGGGCCGGTTAAACGTCATGCTTTTATATCTCCATAGTGTTTAAATGAACAAATTCAATCAAAGCGTGACTGAGATGCATTATACTCTAGATAACGATTTGGAAATTGGTTTGGATTAAAAAAAAGTTACTTTGGGAATAGAACAAAGATGACGTCTTGACGCCATCATCGAATACTGTTGACTGCTATTCTTTTGAAAGACCCATGTTTGTCTTTAACTTTTCATTTTTTGACTATTTGGTGCTTACTGTCGAACGCCTTGTAACTATTGACGCTGACATTCATTTGTGAACGACAACAGAATATTAATGTCGGAACTGACAGCGCTACCCAGACACTGTCCTTGATCGTGAAGTAAGAAATCAAAGATTGGCTTTGATGGGAATGCAGCCACATCGTCTTTGACACCAGCCGCCTGGTGGTACAGGACAGGTCCTCTAATCACTACGGCCACGGTCCAGATATTTGGAGATGAATACTGGAACGACATTGAGACAGAGTCATTTGTGGTGATGGATTCAGAAATACATCGACACATTGGAGCGATATAGAAGAGCTGGGAAAAGTTGACGACGTCTGGTGACTGAGAAACAACCATATGACTCTACAGGAAAGTATTCGTCGACACATAACATTCAGACCCGAGAATATGGTGGATTCTCGGACGTAGCCTTAGTATCTCAGCCGCGCTTTTATTGCAGCTTTTTATGTGGAGACTATGAAGTATCCACACGGCCCCTAGTACCGGCTTAAGCGGAATTAGATACGCTAGCTCGGGAGCTGTGATGACAGATCAGCTCAAACAACTCATATGATGTTAATGCCTTTGTCCATAGCCTTTGGAGACGAAGAAACCTGGAACATTGTTGATGAAGCAGTCAGATTGATATCGATGCACAGTCATTGGTGGTGAAAAAATCAGAGAGATATCGAGACACAGTCACTGGCCATGAAAAATTCAGAACGACAACCAGACAAGAAGAATTGAAGAACACATCCATATACTGCCATTGGTTCGGAAGGATCGGGAAAGATATCGAGACACAGTTATTTGTGGTATTCATGAAGACAACTGTCATTAGTTGTGAAATATTCAGGAAGATATTTCGAAGCACAGGTACTGTGACCTGTTATTTTCTTTGTATTCAGTCAGATATATATTCCAATGAACCCACAAAACAATATTGCAATATCTTTCAAACAAATCTATTCCACCAAACTAGATTTTAAGTGTATAAATACGACGAAAAATACGAAAGTAGACTACCAGATCTCTGGTGCTACGTTTCCTAACATGTGATTAATTTCGCTACGGGTCGGTCGAATGCTAAGCGACGTTAAATCATATTCACTCACTCACTCACCCTTTTTTACATCTTCATATTGTTCAAATGAACAGCCACCATCAAAGCGTGACCAAGATATTGTATACTCTAGAACACAACCGGACACATTCATTGTTGACGATTGATTGAAGAACACACCCAGACACATTCAGTGGTGAAGAAGGTTTCCAGAACATACCGAGACACATTTATTGGTGGGGATTGATTAAAAAAAAACCCACACAGACACATTCGTTGGTGGATGACTGATTCAAGTACATACCCAGACACATTCATTGTTGAGGATTGATTCAGGAACACACCAAGACAAATTCATTGGTGCCGATTGAGTCAAGAACACATTCAAACACATTCATTGGTGACGACTGAATCAAGAACACATCCAGACACATTTATTGTTGAGGATTGATTCAACGACACAGTCAGACAGATTCATTTGTGATGAAGGGTTTCCGAACACATCCGGACATATTCAGTTCTGAGGATTGATTCAAGAACAGTCCGATACATTCAGTGATGATGAAGGGTTAAAGAACACACCGAGACTCATTCTTTGGCGAAGGTTGATAAAGGGTTCGAGAAAACACCCAGACACATTCATACGTGACGATTGATTCAAGAATACACCCAGACACATTCATTGGTGATGGTGATGAAGGGGGGGGGGGTTGGTTTAATGTCACACTCAATGCTATTTCACTCATATGGTGACAGCCAGTTTGAATGCTGGAGGAAGCCACAGTTGTCGGCGAGAACCACCACCCGTCGGCAAGCAACTGGCAAACTGGTGATGAAGAGTTCAAGAACACAGCCAGACACATTCCTTGGTGAGGATTGATACAAGAACACACCCAGGCATATTCACTGGTGAGGATTGATACAAGAACACACCAGGACACATTCGGTCGTGACGAGTGATTCACGTACATTCCCAAACATATTAATTGGCGTCGACTGATTCAGGAACACACCAAGACACATTCATTGGTGATGAAGAGTTCAAGAACACACCCAGACACATTCAATGTTGAGGGCTGATTCAAGAACACACCCAGACACATTCAGTGGTGACGACTGATTCAAGAACACACCCAGGCATGTTTAGTGGTGAGGACTGATTGAAGAACACACCCAGACATATTCATTGGTGATGACTGGTTAACAACACACCCGGACACAGTAATTTGTCATGAAGGGTTCCCGAACACATCCGGACACATCCATTGCTGAGTATTGATTCAAGAACACAGTCAGATGATGAAGAGTTCAAGAACAAACAGAGATACATTCATTGGCGAATGTCGATAAAGGGTTCGAGATCACACACAGACCCCTTCGTTGATGATGAAGGGTTCAAAAGCACACCCAGACACATTCGCTGTTGATGAAGGGTTCAAGAACACATCCAGACACATTCATTGGTGACGATATATTCAAGGACACACCCAGACACATTCGTTGGTGATACAGAGTTCAATAACACACCTGACATATTCATTGGTGACGAATGATTCAAGAAAACACTCAGATATATTCTTCGGTGATGAAGAGCTCAAGAACACACCCAAACACTTTCATTCGTTAGGAATGATTCAAGAACACACCCAGAACATTCACTCGTGATGCCTCTTTCAAGTTAGAGCAATATGCAAGAGGGAAAACTGACGACGTCTGACGAATAAAGAACACATCCAGACGCATTCATTAGAGAAGAATGGTTCAAGAACACAACCAGGCACATTCCTTGGCGAAGATTAATTCAAGAACACAAGAACACACTCCGATATATTCATTGGCGAGGAAAAGTTCTAGAATACACCCAGACACATTCATTGGTGAGGACTGATTCAAGAACACATCCAGAAAAATTCAATGGTGACGACATTCAATGGCCACATTCCTTGGAGATGAAGGTTTCGAGAACACATCCAGACACATTCGTTAGTGAGGATTGATTCAAGAACACACTCAGACACATCCATTGGTGATGATTGATTCACGAATACTCAGACACATTCAGTGGTGACGACTAAATCAAGACCACTTCTCGCCATACAAGAACACATCCAGAAAAATTCAACGGTGACGACCTTCAATGGCCACATTCCTTGGAGATGAAAGTTTCGAGAACACATCCAGACACATTCGTTAGTGACGATTGATTCAAGAACACACCAACATCCCTTCGTTGGTAATGAACGGTTCAAAGATACAGCCAGACACATTCGCTGGTGACGATTGATTCAAGAACCCACACAGACCGCTTCGTTGGTGCTGAAGGGTTCAAAAACACACACAGACACATTCGCTGGTGACGACTGAATCGAGAACAAACACAGACCCCTTCGTTGGTGATGAAGGGTTCAAAAACACACCCAGACACATTCGCTGGTGTCGATTAATTCAAGAACACACCCATACACATTCGTTGGTTATGAAGTTTTCAAGAACACACCCAGACACATTCGTTGGTTTTGAAGGGTTCAAAAACCCATCCAGACACATTCACTGGTGACGATTGATTCAAGAACACACACAGACCCCTTTGTTGGTGAGGAAGGGTTCAAAAGCACACCCATACACATTCGCCGGTGATGAACGGTTCAAGAACACATCCAGACACATTCATTGGTGACGATATATTCAAGAACACACCCAGACACATTCGTTGGTGACGCAGGGTTCAATAACATAACCAGACACATTCGTTGATGACTATTGATTCAAACTACAACACATATAAGGGAAGTGGGAAGAGGTGCCGACATACTGACAGTCACATGACTTCACAGTATATTCTTCTGGTTAACCTATTCTAAAGCACATACCAAGAATCTAACGATTCGTGATATGTGTTGTATCTCAGGTATGCTTTTATTGTACCTGTTCATGTGGCAACTTGGATGACATGACCACACGGCCCCTAGCACCGGCATAATCGGTATTAGATACAAATCTAGAGAGCTATGATGGAAATGCTCTGACAACTCGTATATTGGTAATTGGTGAGCTGTGTCGCTGTGACAACTCGAACACTGGGGATTGGTGAGCTGTGTCGTCGTCAGATGAAAATGACGGCATTTAACACAAAAGACTAGCCTGTAAGGCCCGATGTCGACCCAGCATCAACTTGCCATAATGCCAACATATATCAAAGGCCAAAAGGTCTGTACATGGGGCGGGCCTCGGGAACGAAACGTTCACCAGCAGAATCTCGCCATATACAGGTAAAAATTACAACATATATAAGGGAAGTGGGAAGCGGTACCTACATACTGACAGAGTCACATGACTTCACATTATAGTCTTCTGATTAACCTATTCTAAAGCACATACCAAGAATCTAACGATTCGTCATATGTGTTGTATCTCAGGTACGCTTTCATTGTACCTGTTCATGTGGCAACTTGGATGACATGACCACACGGCCCATAGCACCGGCATAATCGGTATCAGGTACAAATCTAGATAACTATGATGGAAATGCTCTGACAACTCGTATATTGGTAACTGGTGAGCTGTGTCGCTGTGACAACTCGAACACTAGGGACTGGTGATCTGTATCGTCGTTAGATGAAAATGACGGCATTTAACACAAAAAGACTAGTCAAACACACCCAGATACATCCAAGGGTGACGACTGATTCAAGAACACACCCAGACACATTCATTGGTGACGACTGAATCAAGAACACACCCAGACACATTCGTTGGTGACTACTGAATTAAGAACACACCCAGACACATTCATTGGTGACGACTGATTCAAGAACACACCCAGACACATTCATTGGTGACGACTGAATGAAGAACACACCTGGACACATTCATTGGTGACAACTGAAGCAAACACGCATCCAAACGCATCCACTGGTGACGAAGGGTTCAAGAACACACCCACACGCATTCACTGGTGATGAAAGGCTCAAGATCACTCCCAGACACTGTCACTGGTGATGAAGAATTCAAAATTCAAGTGTCTACAATTCCATATCTAACTGTCGTCCATAAAAAATGTCCGATTCCATAAACCAGTCACCAAATTAAAAAACAATCACGGTTTGTAAATATATCCGGCAAGACATCTTCAAGACATCTTCATGTACCCATATGCAATCCGCATCGCGTATCTGTATTCGTACAATCATATGATATAGTTATAAAGTCGTTATATTTAGAAAGATGTATCTCAGTCATGCTTTGATCAGTGGTGTTCATATGAACAACATGAGGATCTTGGCGTATATAAGGTACATACAGACCCTAGTGCCGGGTTAAGCGGAATTAGACACATGTTACGCTGCGCTCGTATTTTGCTATCAGCTTGTGATATGTATGGTCAAACTTGAGAAATTTTGAGGAGATTGATCCAGACATCGAGGCACATTCATCGGTAGCGAAGGACTGCAGAACACACACATTCATTGGTCATGGAGTATTCAGGAAGATATCGAGACACAGCCTTTAGTGGCAACGTACCGGTATTCAGATAGACATCTCGAAACATCTCTTTCATTAGCAGTTGTCAAGTCGCCAGCTTATGTCGTAATTGTGTTATTAGCAGGCGATTTTGCATGCAAAGTCAACCGCTATTGTCACAATTGCGACATTGGCTGGTGATTCTGCATGCAGAGCCGACCACTATTGACGCAATTACGACAGTTGTGTCATTATTTGTTGCTATTTCAAGTATATCAAATATTTATTCATACATCATGTGTGATATATTTTTGTCCCAAATAATTACTGGTTCCCAGTTGTGACAATAAGCGTCAGCATGCTCGCTACCATTTTTTTTTAATGACAGTGTCGCCTGCTATTGTCACAACGCAGTTGTGACATTAGCTGGCGACCTGACACCAGCTAATGACACAATTGTCGTAATAGAGACATTTGTTTCATTAGTAGTTGCCACAGAGCGTGAATGATCCAGAACGATACAGAGGCAGAATTGTTGATGATGCAGGATTCAAGAAGACATCCATTTACAGCTACTGATGGCCATTGGTCGTGAAGGATTCAGGAAGACATCGACACACACTCCGTGGGGCTGAACGATTCAAGAAAGCATCGAGACACAGAGATTAATGTAAAAGGATTCAAGAAGACGTTCAAACACAGACATTGGCGATGAAGAATTCAAAAAGACATCCAAAATGAAGTTGAAAATGTATCGTGAGATTCAAGGGAAAATCTCTGTAATTTGGATTATGTCCCTTGATAAATCTGAAAATGTTTGTCGCCATGGCATTAAAATAATACATTTTCAAGATTATTTGAGACCTGCATAAACTTTATTCGATAGCTGTGATAGTATGTGAATAGGCACTTTGGCTATTATTGAAGGCTGTGTTGAAAATTGAGATTTACTATTTCAGAAAAATAACTGGCATGATGGTTATGGCTGACGTGGTGATTAACGGATATTTGCATACCTGCCATATTTATGTGTAAACAATGTTCCGCTCAGCCGAAACATACCTCGTTAATTGCCTATCCTAACAAGTTGTAGATTTCAATATTTTGCATTAAATGTTATCACATAAAAGGCATAACTACATGATTAATTATGATGGGCTAATTAAAAACTTTAAAAAATGACCAAGCATGTCGACGCTTCTGTTGTTGCAGCCATTAATTATTCCGGTGAAGTTGCTTTGATCTTCAATCCATTCAGTTATCTTGAGGCTAAATCCCATGTAATGGATTATTGTCTCCAGTCAGTCATAGTGCCGACTCCTATTTGTGTCATACGAATGCATCTGCTTTTATCCTATTCGGCTCGATTCTGTTCTTGTCTAGTTACAATGTTACGTCAACAGCTCCTCTCGAAACGCATTTGTCATAGGCAATACGAGTATCTGAGTTTAAGGCCATGTTCCGTCATGTGATAACACGCATAATTATAATTGGCGACCCCGTATCGTTTAGGACCATGGTGTAGGAGAATGGACCATGGTGTCATGGGCTAATTATTTATAGCAGTCCACGATCATGGTGTAATGCTAACAATTATCTGTACCAGTGTGTATGTTAACAATTATCTAAACCAGTCCATGGCCATGGTGTAATGTTAACAATTATCTATACCAGTCAACGACCATGGTGTAAAGTTTAATTGATCAATTGACCATTTGATCAATAGAATGTATATTACACTGTAGTTCGTAGCTTTGCTGTTTGATGTTTTGTGTATGGATATGGATGAAGTTAATTTGTGTATGCTTGTAATAATCTCTGGCAACAAAATCGAGTTATCTTGCCTTAATCATATCCTTCCAATATAAGTTATGTATATACATGGTTGTTTGTATACATTCGTACTGGTATGGCGATTACAATGTGATGTTTATGTGAAATCCTTCCCTCTATCGGGCAAGCTGCCACATGTTCAACATGGCCACCATCTCTTTACAAATTATATTCACATGTTCAAACATGGCCGCCAATTCTTTATCCTTTAAGTAACTAATTCCCCATCCTCCCCCCCCCCCCTCCATCCCGAATATCTTGATTCGAGGGCATGTGTAACTTGCAATCATGCAATCATGACCATTCGAAATGTTCAATAAATTGTATTTCTTCATTATTAATTTTAACACAGAAAAAATTGAAGGACGAAGAATGTCGTTTGTTGCAGCAGAACCACTCATTTTATAGATTGAACTCTGTATTTATTACCCTAATATCGACCTTGAGGTACTTCACATTTTCCTGGAATGGAAGTGTAATGTCAAGTGAGACCAGTTGGTTTCGATAGGATAAACAACTTTAACTCAATAGTTTCAGAAGCTTTACTCAAATCGCGAAACATTATTATGCTATATTCATCCTTTTTGGGGAGATTGCTAGTACTGGTTCATACTCAATGTAAGAATCACCAGATAGTGCATACAATAGCCAAGTCTGGGGATAACAATATGTCTAGATATGAGCCCTTTCAGCTGCACAAAGACTCTGACAACAGCCCCTACATGAAGTATCTACCCTGGTGTCTCGTAGTGATGATACGATATGGCATGAGAAATCGAGTGGTTTGATCAAAATCCGATTTGATTTCAGAGCAGATGATATCCATGTTCACAGGTTCGCACGCTTAATCCCAATACTTCACCTATTCGTTATGGGTTCTTTTTCAAATATTTAATTTAAATTATTTAGGGACCGGGAGGCTTCTGCTGTTATCATAGTCCCCAGAGGTTATTTTCAGTCATTTTTAGCTAAAAGTCGTGGTAAACATAATTAAGAGTTAATAGTTAATTAAACAAAGGAAATAATTCAGTTTCCAAAAAGCTATTCTATGATTTGATTATCACCTGCTTCAGTTAAACCGTTTTGCTATCAAGCAATTTAAATATCAAATATGCTGCCTAATTATAATATAGAGTCGATAATCAATCTTTGTTCAACTAAACCAGAGGCACTATAATGTTGACATCTCTGTATGAACCTAAATCTGTTTGTATTTTCGAGTCGGCCGGTTTGACGTGCGGAGTTCTAGTAACAGATCGTT